>ML782305.1:222680-246860 GCA_009831015.1 Picea engelmannii
ATTAATAGGAAAATAGGGGGCGACATTAATAGGAAAATATATTTTCCTATTAATGCCGCCCCCTATTTTCCTATTAATGTCCCCCCCTCCCACCCTCTATAGAGGGTGGGAGGGGGGGGCATTAATAGGAAAATAATAGGAAAATATATTTCCTATTAATGCCCCCCTCTCCCAACCTAATATATTTTCCTATTAATGCCCCCCCCCGAGGGTGGGAGGGGGGGGCATTAATAGGAAAATATAATATATTTTCCTATTAATAAGAAAATATAATATATTTTCCTATTGATGCCCCCCCTCCCCTATTAATAAGAAAATATAATATATTTTCCTATTGATGTTGCCCCTCCCACCCTCTAGAGGGTGGGGGGGGGAATTAATAGGAAAATACAATATATTTTCCTATTAATTCCCCCTCCTCCCACCCTCTAGACAATTACTATAAGGTAATATGTTTTTTATCATTCACTTACATGTTATTGAAGAGGGAGAATGAAGCTATGATGAGACAAGTGTTGCAAGGCAGTATGGTCTTCATAATTAAATTACATGTTATGGAAGAAGGAGAATGAAGCTATGGTTGACCAATTTCATTAGCAGAAGTGAAATGAGTGCATAGGAACAACTCTGTGTTGAGTTCAGAGAGAGACAGAGTTATAGAACAATCTGTAAAGAGGACCTCTTCAAGGTGTGCATCGACCAAGAGGAAAGCAAGGAGGGAAAGAAGAATTTATTTTCAAGAAATCCTTCGGGTCAGAGTTTGACGAAATCCCAGAAACGCAAGGAGTGCTTGGGGTATCGAAATCCTCCAAGGATCAAGCTCACAAGGGATAGCACTTTTCATAAGATCATAAGAGACCCAATAGAAAAACTCGAAGGAGGAGCAAAGGTCAAAGCCTTTGGATACTTAGAAAATATTCTAAGTCAAAGGAAGTTGGAAGCTCATGTGGGAGAGAGACAGTGGTCGTTGGATCATTGATTCATAGGACCAACAGTCGTTCGATCAAATTAGGGTGCGCGAGCCTTAGCGTTTTTCACACACAAGAGAGGGAACCTACCAAAGTTTCGAAGTCCTGAAGTAATTTGGGACCGTCGGATCGTCCAATCTAAATCTCAAGTGTCGGATCATCCGATGTAGATCTGGACCGTCATATATAAATAAAAGGTGGTGTGAATTTGTGGATCTCGGGTAAAGACCCAAAGTAAACATAAATCTCCAATTGAGAGGGTTGGTGGCATAAATACGTGGACTCTGGGGAAAGACTCGAAGTAAATATCAACAGTACAATTCGGGAGAATTAGATCTAAATTGTTGGTATGCAAGAGACAGATCTCATCCGTCAATCCAGAAGCACCATTTGCGGGGCCAGAAAATGCCTGAAAGTTAAAATTTTGAGGACGGGCAGCAATTTCAACCACTATATCAGCAAAAGGATATGTGGCGCCTTGTAGTGAGTTGTGGGGTGAAAATCGAGTTGGCATAAAACCACCCTTGTCCGCACCCGCAATCACTCACTTGCACGGGGTCATAGCCCAGGGCATATGTGGGAAGGGGCTAGTGGAGAGGATATAGCACCCTCAAATTGAAGAGCGCCCAAAGTGATAAAAAGAAGGCACGTAGGTTCCATAGAACTTGTGCCAGAGGACGTAAGGGACATGCGTTAATTCAAAAATGATAACATTATAGTCTCATAGAGACAATTCGGTTCGGAATTGAAGATACTAGATAGGGAGTTTGCGCAGCCCCGAGGAGAGAAGGGGGGTGTCTGCATCAAGTGGTATCAAAGCTGAATTTTTGCTTGTAGACAACAAGAAAAAGAGGAAAAGAGATGAAGGATATAGTCTGATATCATCAAGAGGTAACAACGTTGATTTGTCCGTAGATTTCAGATGAAGGAGATGGAAAAGACAATCTGACTACACCAAATAGTATCGAGAACTTAATTTTGTTTGCAGATAGTAGGCAAAGTTGAAAAGGTGAATAGAGATAATCTAATGACATCAAATGGTATTAGAAGTTGAAGCTCACCTGTAGATAGTAGGTGAAGGGGTAGACAAAGTATTGATGCTTTGTAAAGAATGTTGCAAGGGGTACAGAAAATGGCAGATAGCCAGGAGGGTTGAAGACATAAAAGATGGATACTCAAGGCCATAAGTTTGGTCGAGGAGAGGATATCAAGCAGAAAAGTAAGGCAAAAATTGACAAGGAACTCATTGAGATAAGAGAAAGAATGGAACAACTGACATTGAAGATGCAATAGGAGACAAAGGTACACTGGAGGTACGAATGGCCTCTGAAAAAGACAGTAAAATGACATGTTCAAAAGTTGTTGTCCAAAAAACAACAACAAGAGTTGGGAAAGTGGTTGAGGTATGCTGAAACCCTTAGTGACATAGAGAAGGAACTGATTCACATCCATGAACCAGAAATTGGGAGACACCTTAGTGATGGGGAGTAGTTGAGATCAAATAAAGATCCCATAAACTACGAGGAGACGAGAGATGGATTTTCATATTTCCATGTGGGAAATGAAGAGAGATCATTGGAGGTTATCATAGACTGTCAGGAGGAGAGCAATGGGAATTCATATTGCCAGGTGGGCAATGATATGGGATTTGCGTGAAATCTCATAAAGTGCCAGGAGGGTAGAAATGGACTTTCAAGTTTCCAGGTGGGACATATAAAGAGATCAGTAGAAGGGCTCATATAATACCAGAGGAGCAGTGCTAAAAGTTCAAATTTCCAGATGGGCAATGAGATGGGATCGATTGATCTCATAGACTGCCAGGTGGGCAAAGAGAAAATCCCAAGTTGTTAGGTAGGAAAGGGAGAAGAGATGAACTCAGTTGAGAGTTCATATCAATAAGGAGTGTTGATGGAAGAAGATCAGAGGTGTGTTCTGATCATTGGGGGAGGTCAAATATTCCTTCCAAATAATCCAGCAAAGACTAATACAAGCATTGCACATAAGGAGATAGTGAAATAAGAATTCAAGAAATATACCATGGAGACAATTGATTCTAAGGATAACTGTGTCTGTGATGTAGGTGCAATAGAGGAAAGACAACCAACAAATACTGTCAAAGAGGATATGGAGACACTAATGTTTTCCCCAACAGAAAAAGAGGAGAATTCATATGAATTGCTCACTCAATGGGAACAAGAGTTGAAGATGGTGGAGGATTCGTTGGAAAATCCAGAACTAAAAGATGGTTGCCAAGAGATAGTCATGCAGATTTGAGGAGAAGAGAATTCAATAGAATTGCTCAAAATCTCCAGCCCAAGGGTTGAAAAAGAGATGATTGCACCACTAGAGACTGCAGCAGAAGAGAAAGAATAC
Source organism: Picea engelmannii (assembly GCA_009831015.1). Lineage (NCBI taxonomy): Eukaryota > Viridiplantae > Streptophyta > Pinopsida > Pinales > Pinaceae > Picea > Picea engelmannii. The sequence continues at coordinate 226,022 of ML782305.1, forward strand.
AACATAGATTTTGTTGAGTTGTATGAGGAACTGGAAGCCCTAGAGAGGAGGGTAAATATGATGAGTAGGCATCTCCAACATGTCAAATTAGAAACAGTTGAAGGAACATACTAGCCTAGGGAGTAGTTGGAGGAAGTTGGAGCTGAACCAGCACAAGAGGAGATGACAAAAGTCAATCTGTCGGAGGAGGAAGATGAGAAGAAACTCAATGGTGGGAATGCAGAACTGGAGTCTGCAACAGAGTAGCCAACTAATGCCACAGGAGATGAATATAACATTAAAGTTTAGATTGATCAGATTGGTGAAGAGGAGAAAGAACACACATTTCAATGTGCCCAAGAGATGGAGAAAGAAGATATGGACATTATGATTTTGTTCTTATTCCGTTTGTTCTCACTAACGCACCAACAACATTTATGTGTCTAATGAATAGCATTTTCAGTCAATATTTGGATAATTTTGTGTTGCTATTTATTGACGACATTCTAGTGTATTCGAAAATGGAAGAAGAACATGAAGAACATCTAAGGATAGTATTGCAGACCCTAAGAAAACGCAAGTTGTATGAAAAATTTGACAAATGTGACTTTTACCAAAAGAGAATATAGTACCTAGGACATGTAATATCTGAAGAAGGTATTGCAGTAGTCCCAAAAAAGATAAGATACATCATGGAATGGCCTATCGCTAAGGATGTGGCGGATATCTGGTCATTCATGGGAATTATCAGTTACTACCGCAGATTTATCAAGGGATTCTCGAAGATTTCATTCCCAATCACATCCTTACAGAAAAAGGGGATCAAGCTTATTTGGTTGCAGAAGTGTGAGGAAAGTTTTAATAAGTTAAATAAACTGTTAACTACCACACCTATTTTAAAGGTAGAAGACCATGATAAAGACTTCACACTCTGCGTGGATGTGACAAACGAAGGTTTGGGAGGTGTCCTAACTCAAGAAGGCCACATTATTTGTTACGAGTCACGAAAAATAAAAGTGGATGAACGAAACTACGTCACACATGCACTGGAATTAGCAACTGTAATTCATGCATTAAAAATGTGGCGACATTATATAATGGGCAGAAAAATTATTTTACCAACCGATAAGAGTGGTGTGAAATTCTTAATTCTGTCAACGAGATCTTAACGCAACGCAAGCAACATGGTTGGCCTTCTTGAGTGAATTCGATTTCGAGGTAAGACACATCAAGGGTAAGGGAGAAAAAGTGGCATATGCCTTAAGTAGGAGAATTCATGGGTTGTTTGAGATAAATATTAGCAAGGGAGAAAGCAACATTGAACAAAAGATGAAATCCGCAAGTAGTAATGATGAAAAATACATCAAAACAGTGGCAGATTTAAAAACTAATGCATAAAATTTACACAAAACAGATATGAGTTTGGACAGAAATGGACTACTGAGATTCAAAAATAGGTTGTACATACTAGATTATGTTGAATTAAAGCTAACATTTTTTTATAAACTACACAAGAATCCATATTCTGGTCATTCGGGATACCCGAAAATGGTAACAACATTGAAGAAGTTGTTTTATTGGGCAAAAATGAAAGGTAAGAGAACATAATACTCATCTAAGTGCCTATAATGTCAACAAGTGAAGGATGAACACCATCAGCCAACTGACCTATTACAGCCTCTACATATACCATAATGGAAGTGGGATACTATCCCATTGGATTTTATCATAGGTTTGCCTAAAACTAAAAAACAAAATGATTCGATTATGGTATTAATTGATAAACTTAGCATGTCTGCACATTTCATTCCTCTTAAATCTACTTATAAATCTGCTAACATCACTGAAATATCTATGAAGGAAACATTTAGACTCCATGGTATTCCTAAAATGGTGATTTCAGATAGAGATGTCAAATTTACATCCAAATTTTTGAAAGAATTGTTTGCAGGATTGAATACTAATCTGAATTTTAGCACAAGATACCATCCAAAAACGGATGGGAAAACTGAACGAACCAACCAAATTGTGGAAGATATGTTACGAATGTACATAAGGATGAAACCTACTAAGTGGGAGGAATACCTACACTTAGTGGAATTTGCGTACAATAATGGTGATCAAACGTCAGCTAAGATGAGACCCTTCTAAGTTCTTTACAACATAAAGTGTACAGCTTTGATTAGATGGGATAACCCAGTTGAAAGACTCATGATGGGACCAAAAATTCTCCAGGAAATGAAGAAAACTATAAGAAAAGTACAACAAAAATTAAAAGAGGCACAAGAAAGGGAGAAAGGCTACACAGATCTTAAAAGAACACACCAGGAATTCCAAGTTGGAGACCACGTGTATTTAAAAGTCAAATCAAGAAGAAGTTCATTAAATCTAGGAAAATGTTCAAACTTGGCGACGTGGTTTTGCGGCCCCTTCAAGATCTTAGCTTGAATTGGACCCGTGGCATATCAACTTGCACTTCCTACAAATTTAAAAGTTCATAATATATTTCATGTTTCTTTGTTAAAAAAGTATGTTCATTATCCTACTGACATCATTGATTGGAAAATGGTGCAGGTGGAACCAAAAGGTGAGTTCCAAGTGGAACCTCTACGCATTGTGGATAGGAAAGAAACACTACTACGGAACAGAGCCATCGCCCAGGTAAAAGTGGATTGGAGGAAGATGTGCATAAATCTTACCCAAACCTGTTCTGAGAAAGGAAGGAAAATTGGGGACAGTGTTGTACTGAAGGGGGAGAGGATGTAATATCCCCCAAAACAATTAATTATTAAAGTTTGTATATGCTTCAAATTTTTATTTCCGTTTTTGGCAAATTCATATTTGGAAAAATATTGCCATTTATGGCAGTTCCAAATTTTCAATTTGATTATTTGTAATTAATTATTATGATTGTTGAGCAGAGATTTGGTTTTCCCAACCAAATCTTTGACTATGACACATGTAAAAGACAGATCTTTTTATATATTAATTGTTGAAGGAAAAATGGAACAACGAGGTTGAAAATAGCTGACCATGATTCCATGAGTGGGGAACAGAGTTGATTTACCTCATGGATAAATTTTACAAGTGGAAAATGAGGAATTTGGCCATGAGCAGCCCCTGAAAATCAGGGATTTATAAAACTGCAAAAATTCCCAAGGGGGAAAAAGACCTAGGCACAAGATACTCATGATATACAACAAATGGGAGGAGGCAGGTCGTTGCTTAGTATGCTGGAGAAAGGATATCACTTGCTGCTATGAACACTCTTTGGAGTGTGAGGCGAAGGGATATATGATCTGAAAGATGACTATAGTGAAAGAGGATCATTGGAATTTTCCCTTATGGACTCATGGTCAGGATAGGGGTGAACGAAGCACGTAGTTTGGTTGTTTTGTTCTACGGTTGGGTGGAACTTTGTTGTTCCATTTGTTGTCCCAACACTTTATTAAGATATGTACATCTACTTGTTTCCTTTTTGAATGTTTTTTTTATTAATAGCTGGTAGAATGAAATGGATTGTATGATAATTCCTTACAGGTTGATTTTATTCATTGAGTAAAGATAAGAAATCTATTGTCAAATTTTTAACTGTTAATGAAATTGAGTTATGTATATATATGTACAGATAGTAATATGTGTATATGTTGGACTAGGCATAAAGAATGATATAATTTTTGGTTGTATTCTTAAAGATTATAACTGAATACCAAATGAATGTGTGTATATCCAAATAATGACATAGATGTATTTATGTACATAAAAATACATGAGGTATACCATATTAGTTTCTATGCAAGTACCATAGAATAAAGATAGAAAAAATAGCAGTCCTCATTTTTAAAGAGAAATTGCATTCTATATATGTGAGGGTCCATACACAAACATAGATTCCATATTCAAGATAACACATGCTATCATAACTAAATAATCATGGGATCGTATTCAATATATGTTTTCCCTTTACATATGTTTATTCCATTAAAGAATTATAAATACATATAACCATTTTATCCTTGGAAACCTGGATAAAAAGTATCACAATGGAGTACTCTAGGGTTGAAACCTATACCACTATAAACAAACCCTCGGAATTTAGAATTAACGCCAAGAGATGGAACTCGAATACCTTTCGAGTGAGGTGATCTAATGGATCCATTTTCTCGGAACAATTTAAGTCCTTCAAGGGGAAAATTGAGAATTAGAAAATAGTGTTAAGATAAATCAACGAAAATAAATATTGAAGATTCAATACATGAATAATACTTATCTTGAGGTAGGGAACAGGTGCATTTCCCATCGGCGTCGCTGAACGAACTATCCACAGTCCGAAGGGGAGGAGTCGACCCATAAATGACTGATGGGTACCCTCGCAAGGAAACATGGGTCCCATCATTAGTTTTGTAATGAAAATAATTAACTGTGTGTGTCGTAATGTAAACAAGAAAGAAACATTGTTAAACATTTAATACATTTCTTAACTAGAATGATAAAATTCACACAGTATAGTGCATATCCCACAGAGGCGTTTATTTCCCAAGTTGGGTACTTCAATTACTATGTTTCTTTATGCAGAAGAAGTGAAAGTAGACAAGTTCAACACAAAATCGTAGAACAGAGAGCTTAGAGTAAATCTTTTAAATTGATTTAAATTCTGGAACAATTACACATGGTGGTAGTCTTATGACTGTAACAATTCTTGTACAAGTACAAGGAATGTGAATAGATTTAGAGAAACGAAATAGTTACTAAACTTTACACGGTATCAAGAAACCTTACCGCACCCACACAAAATGGTTTAAGAATTTATAGTGTTTAATTCAAGGGAGAAATAATTCATAGTAAGTCTCAGATACACAACTTTTTCAAGAGCCGATAGTTCGAAGACTCATCACATAATAAAACAAAAATACTAAATATACAACCTATGCCTACAGTGAATACCATAAGCGAACCTAGGAGTGGCTGTAGGAAAATATTTAACCAAGGGGTTCTCGGGCGAGAGACATGTTGTGAACAACCTAAATAAAAATGCAAGTATAAGTGATAAAGAGAAGATCGAGGTCACGGTCTTGCTGACAAAACCATCAACACGTCACGAATGTAAGAGATATTTATGACATAATACATAGGGAATAATGATATACAGTTATTCATACAGGACACCATAAATGGATTTAAGAGTCACTGTAGAAAACCCAAGCAGGATTTAACCATGGGAGTTTTCGGCGATAGGTATTCCCTGCATAGTTTAAGAAAAAACAAATACATAAACAATAAGGAGAGGCGCAAACTCATGGTATAATTTCTTGCAAACATAACCCTATTTTTTTATTACAAGACAACTCTGGAACTAGAAAGCTAAAATCGCCTATGTAAGTTTCAGACTAGTCCCCAACAAAAAAATCCTCAGTAGAGGTAGGTCACACTTGCGGTATCATAATACGCCACGAGTTGTGGATATATATTATACAGAAAATGGATGGAATGCATTCAAAGTTTAGTTGACAACAAAAGAAGAACCTCAATCGGGAACCATAGGGAATAGTTGTAGAGACAATCATAAATATGAATGACCCTTCCGAACTGCCATATCTACTAAAAATAGCTTAAGCGATAGAGTCATTTGTGGACTTACCTAAAAGAGGAGGAAACCAGACGATCATGCACCCGTTTCTTTCCTTATGCATAGCAGGAACCCTCCATGTCACCGGTTTTTACACACAGAGAAGCGTTCTAGAGTTAACGCTGGGTGGTTTTACAAAATGCATAGAGCCAAAGGAAAAATGAGACATTAGTTACCCAGGGAGATTTTGTATGGAAGAGTAATGGAAAGGGGATGCTTTGGGTACGTTGGAAATGTGAATAAACATGCATCGCATATTGACATTGGTCACGGGAACCTAGAACTAGTACAGTGTAGAACCCTCATATCTTTCAACCATAGAATTAATGATATTTGTGGACAAGTCTTAACTTCGCATTCAACCGAGCCCTTAATGTTCTTAGTGCTAATCCCTGTTACTAAGTCGGGTGCATTTTCATGTTGGACAGTAAGTATTAGGGTTGGATTCAATACGCTCTAGTTGTTCAACTGACATGTACTAAGTCATGCCAGTTACTATGTCATAGTTTTAATGAAAAATGGGCAAGAACGTCCACTACATGTAACAGTTAGAATTGCATTATACAGTAAGGGTATAAATGTTGTAAGTCATATCTGGATCACAATGAATACTTTGGGTAAGGCATATGATAGCTTACATATTTGAAACTCAAGAAATACGTTGACCTGTGTGACTATAGATATAGGTACTATATTTATGTATATATAGAAATATGGTAAGGATTGTATATCCAACAACATTTCTAAGCAAGTATTGATACATGGGATATAAAGATAAAAATCAGAAAAGACAACTTAATATAAGGGATTGGTTGTGGTAAGTGTGAAAGACTCGTTCATTGGATATGATGTGGAAAATACTAAGTCTTGGTTGAAGGTGGAGTTTTAGTGAAACACTTTGTGTATCCCTTGGTAAAGGTAGAAACCATGTTAGGATAGAGATTACTTTAGACTTTGTGGACACAACATTACAGTTTCGTGAATAGTCTAAACCTTAGAGAGTTTTATCACATGTATCGACTTATTATGATAGACACGACTTCATGGAAAGGTTAACTACCTTGGATTTATGCTCTTGTAACTCCGAATAGGTATATGTTGTATATATTATAGGGACGATTATAGTTTTAAACCAATCAAGTATAGTAGAGTAAAGGAGTTTTAATGTACCTATCATTTTTTTTTATTGGTAAATTTGGGGTACATTACAACCATTAATAAAACCTTGGAAGCTAATTCCTCCAAATTTTCCAATCTGAAAGCATGAAGATAAATGAAAAATAATATAATGATCCAATCTAGATCAACTTTCCTCCACAAATTGCAACATATAAATGCAATAACTCCCACTAAATTTAAGGTTCACTTTTTTATAAAAAAATAGGGATGGTTAATGAAGGCTTTACTTAGTGGAATATCAATTAAACTTACCTAAATGTACCTGGACATGTAGAACCCAAAATGAAGCATATTAACCAACTATGGGCTAGACAAAGAGCTTGGAGCCTAAGACACATAACAATAGTAAACAAGCTTTTTAAGTAAGTACCCAAAGGGTGTACTCTGGAAGGCACCTCCCAAAGTAAGGACCCAAAGGGTGTACTCAGGAAGTTGGAGTTGAACCAATAGAACAGGAGATGACAGAAGTCAATCAGTCGGAGGAGGAAGATGAGAAGCAACTCAATGGTGAGACTACAGAACTAGAGTCTGCAACAGAGTGGCCAACTAATGCCACAGGATATGAATATAACATGAAAGTTTAGATTGATCAGATTGGTGAAGAGGAGAAATAACACACATTTCAATGTGCCCAAGAGATGGAGAAAGAAGATATGGACATTATGAGTTTGTTGTTATTCCGTTTGTTCTCACTAACGCACCAACAACATTTATGTGTCTAATGAATAGCATTTTCAGTCAATATTTGGATAATTTTGTGTTGGTATTTATTGACGAAATTCTAGTGTATTCAAAAACGGAAGAAGAACACGAAGAACATCTAAGGATAGTATTGCAAACCCTAAGAAAACACAAGCTGTATCCAAATTTTGAAAAATGTGACTTTTACCAAAAGAGAATATAGTACCTAGGACATGTAATATATGAAGAAGTTATTGCAATAGTCCCAAAAAAGATAAGATACATCATGGAATGGACTATCCCTAAGGATGTGGTAGACATCCAGTCATTCATGGGAATTATTAGTTACTACCGCAGATTTATCAAGGGATTCTCGAAGATTGCATACCCAATCACATCCTTAAAGAAAAAGGGGATCAAGATTATTTGGTCACAGAAGTGTGAGGACAGTTTTAATAAGTTAAAGAAACTGTTAACCAACACACCTATTTTAAAGGTAGCAGACCATGATAAAGACTTTACACTCTGTGTGGATGCGAGAAATGAAGGTTTGGGAGGTGTCCTAACTAAAGAAGGCCACATTATTTGTTACGAGTCACGAAAAATAAAAGAGCATGAACAAAACTACGTCACACATGAACTGGAATTAGCAACTGTAATCCATGCTTTAAAAATTTGGCGACACTATATAATGGGCATAAAATTTATGTTACTAACCGATAAGAGTGGTGTGAAATTGTTAATTCCGTCAACGAGATCTTAATGGAACGCAAGCAACATGGTTGGCCTTCTTGAGGTAAGACACATCAAGGGTAAGGAAAACAAAGTGGCATACGCCTTAAGTAGGAGAATTCATGGGTTGTTTGAGATAAATATTAGCAAGGGAGAAAGAGACATTGAACAAAAGATAAAATCCACAAGTAGTAATGACGAAAAATACATCAAAACAGTGGCAGATTTACAAACTAATGCATAAAATTTAGACAAAACAAATATGAGTTTGGACAGAAATGGACTACTAAGATTCAAAAACAGGTTGTACATACTAGATTCTGTTGAATTAAAGCTAACAATTTTGGATAAAGTACACAAGAATCCATATTCTGGTCATTCGGGATACCAAAAAATGGTAAAAGCATTGAAGAAGTTGTTTTATTGGCCTAAAATGAAAGGTGAGAGAACATAATACTTATCTAAGTGCCTATAATCTCAACAAGTGAAGGATGAACACCAGCACCCAAATGACCTATTACAGCCTCTACCTATACCAGAATGGAAGTGGGATACTATCCCACTGGATTTTATAACGGGTTTGCCTAAAACGAAAAAACAAAATGATTTGATTATGGTATTAATTGATAAACTTAGCATGTCTGCACATTTTATTCATCTTAAATCTACTTATAAATCTATTAACATCACTGAAATATCTATTAAGGAAACTTTTAGACTCCATGGTATTCCTAAAATGGTGATTTCGGATAGAGATGTCAAATTTACATCCAAATTTTTGAAAGAATTGTTTGCAGGATTGAATACCAACCTGAATTTTAGCACAAGCTACCATCCAAAAACGGATGGGAAAACTGGACAAACCAACCAAATTGTGGACGATGTGTTACGAATGTACGTAAGGACGAAACCAACTAAGTGGGAGGAATACCTACACTTAGTGGAATCTGCGTACAATAATGGTAATCAGACGTCAGCTAAGATGAGACCCTTCAAAGTACTTTACGATAGAAAGTGTACAACTCTAATTAGATGGGATAACCCAGTTGTAAGACTCATGATGGGACTAGAAATGCTCCAGGAAATGAATAAAACTATAAGAAAAGTACAACAAAATTTAAAAGAGGCACAAGAAAGGGAGAAAGGCTACACGGATCTGAAAATAACACACCATGAATTCCAAGGTGGAGACCACGTGTATTTAAAAGTAAAAGAAGGAAGAATTTCATTAAATCTAGGAAAATGTTCAAACTTGGCGACAAGGTTTTGTGGCCCCTTCAAGATCTTAGCTCGAATTGGACCCGTGGCATATCAACTTGCACTTCCTGCAAATTTAAAAGTTCATAATATATTTCATGTTTCTTTGTTAAAAAAGTATGTTCATGATCCTACTCACATCATTGATTGGAACATGGTGCAGGTGGAACCAGAAGGTGAGTTCCAAGTAGAACCTCTGCACATTGTGGACAGGAAAGAAACACTACTATGGAACAGAGCCATTGCCCAGGTAAAAGTGAAATGGAAGCACTTTAGTCTTGAGGAGGCCACTTGGGAATTGGAGGAAGATTTGCATAAATCTTATCCAAACCTGTTCCGAGAAAGGAACGAAAACTGGGGACAGTATTGTACTGAAGGGGGAGAGGATGTAATATCCCCCAAAACAATTAATTATTAAAGTTTGTATGCACTTCGAATTTTTATTTCCGTTTTTGGCAAATTTGTATTTGGAAAATTATTGCCATTTATATCAATTCCGAATTTGGAATTTGATTATTTGTAATTAATTATTGTGATTGTTGAGCAGAGATTTGGTTTTCCCAAATAACTCTTTGACTATGACACATGTAAAAGACATATCTTTTTATATATTAATTGTTGAAGGAAAAATGGAACAACGAGGTTGAAAATAGATGACCATGATTCCATGAGTGGGGAACTGTAATGTTCCTCAATATATTAAAAATATATATATATATATATATATATATATATATATTCTTTGGCACATTATTCACTAATTATTCAAAGTTTATCATCTCGTATGATGGGTACTTACATTTCCTTTTGGCTTGGAGTAACCCTTTTTCATACTAACTTAACACATAAGAGAGGTTCCATCGGATACAAGCATTTTCCCTAACTCCTATATCTTACTAAAAATATATTAATACTTACATGTATCCACCCATACACTAGGATTTGAATTTCCATTTCCCTAATTAAGAGAGTCAGGCTATTTGGACTTTGCATGCAATTTTATAACCCTGAGATTAATTGTTTGTACTGCTATCTAGCTGTGTCGACATTAGAAATCCAGTCCTAATGTAATACGCACTAGGAATGGGCTAATGCTATTAATGGTGATTTATGAGTGGTTATCAATGCATTTTCTCTAATGGTTTCGTTTTAGTTATGATACAATTTGTCTCCACCATAACGAACTGAACCCCGACCAGTCCTACATCGATCACTGCATAACTAAATTAACTACCCCTCCTCATCCTGTTGGTGTAATGGAAGGAACACTTCAAAGACAAAAGTATAGCGACCCATTAGTTTCACTGGACAATCATGGTTTTACTGTTGTTTAGTTTCGTATCTTCAACATTTAAGGGAGGAAGGTGTACCTGTCAAGAGGAGTTAAGGCTCTATCCTGGAATTAATTAGGTCTTACTATCCTCAGTCCCGCCGCCTTGTCCTCCTGTTCTTCCCAATCCTAATGCGCCAACCTTTCCCTAGCGCATGGATTGTACCTCCCGTGCTGTCAAGCGTGGTACTCGTCCCTCTTAGGTTTTGGCAGTCTCATTTATGCCCTTGTAACTCTGATGGGGAGGGTTCTCTATTATGCATTGTTCCACAGGGAAGTGCTACCACCTCTGCGGCCATCATTGGTGAAGTCAGCAACAACATCCGACTACCTGGTAAGATTCTAATGGAACTATCATATCTTAAGTTCAAAACCAGAGGGTTCATGGTGTGGTTATGAAAAATATTTACTTCATGTATTAGGTTCAAAGTCTATGCGTTTTCTCCCTTCTTTCTAATATCGACTGTAGAAGAGGTTGTTACTGAGAGTCACTGCTCTATACAACCATGATCCTAAAGTCCTATTTTGCATCCTCTGTTTGTGTCCCATGGGATTCTTCCCGTTCTTTTGTTTTACCCTGTGACTAGTAACTATTTTGGGAGTCACTCCTGTGTAGCACAGAAAGGGTTTATTCTTAAGTTATGTAGAGGCTCCAGGAGAATAAAAGGTCAACCGTATCTATTCTTCTCTGTGGTTGATGCATTTTATTTGTAGTATAGTGGTGGTCTACTGGTAATTTATCTCTTACTGAGTTGGGCTACTTTCCTGAGAACGTCTATTGTCTATATGTATGATGTTGTTCCTTACAGTCTTTATTTGTGTTCATACAATGTTTTTGTTTATAAAAGATTGAACTTCTTGATTCGCAATGCTATTTCCTCTTTCAAAGTATTTGTTTAAATATGTGACAAAAATGGGTATCTTTGTATTAATGGTGGGACTCTGCTTGTTGCAAGGGTACCCACCAGAAGTTCCCTAAACCATTCTCCCCTCGGCCATGGTCGACTACAAAACCAGGCACAACAACTGGAGGCCGTAGCATTTTCGGCCCTTAAGTTAAGTAGTTCGGCATAGCTGTGGTTATCAAACTATACTTTCGATTTTATAATTTAAAGTTCTATTCTGTACTTTACTAAAGTTTTCCTGTGATGGCCAAATGCAGGGATGCCCACTTCTCGGTGCAGGTACCGACCTCTGCTCAACATGACAAAGGTACTCATGTTCCAAAAAAAATATGGCTCTGAACTTGCTTCTTAACTCAAGCATGGAGGTCATGATTCTGTTTGTAGCTTTTTGTTGTTAGAAGTAACATCACTTATGCACCGATTTCCTGTGTCGGATATCTGAGGGGTTAAACATTGTTTTGTGTTTTGTTAAAGATCCATTTAGGGCTATATATATATATATAGTCGAATTTGATGTAGGAAAAGACTAATAACCCAAATACTAGAAATGACGAAACAACTCTAAGTTTACTTGTTCGAGAAACTCTTATATATGTTAAGCTTAGTAATGTAGGGACATTATTTTCTATTTGGAAAAAGCTTATCCTCGACGTTCTGTACATTACTTATGTAATTTAAAGGTATTCGGAAATATTTAAACAGTTATAATAGCCATCATTACTGGACTTTGTTGATGTCTGTATGTATAGTCTCTCGTTATCGAAACTGTTTATTTGGAATTTACCCCAAAGGGGATCATTTAGAGGCAGGGTTTCACACTACAAATTTCTGCGTTTATTTTGTAGAATTCTTGTCCTTTTGATAGATTTTATCCTCCGAATCGATTGCATTACTCTAAAATGTTTTTGAAATATCTTTCTGTAAAATACGATGCAATTGTTTGATAGATATTCTAAATGGTAATGCCACAACCATGAAATTTTTGTTTTCTTTCTACACACAACATGTGTAAAAGGTATCAAAACGTTGATGATGTATCAATGAAATCATTGATTAGCTTTCCTGTAGTATGATCCTAGCATGATTATATCGTACAGTTTAGGGTAGTCTTACTCCATGGATTATGTCCATTCCCATATGCTTCATCATTCTAGACTGTTTATGTGAATTTTGTTTCCTTTTTTTTGAATTAAATTACAGAATGAAATATTCTTATGCATATAATAGTTCTGTTTGTTCATTGATACATATTCGATTATGTTTAAAGTTTGATTTCCGGAAATAATTCCACAATTAAATCCTACAGTCTATTTACTGAATTCGATGAGGATATCATATGTTTTTATTTGAATACAAGTTCTAAATTCCATAGTAGAGGATTCTTTAAGGGATGATTCCAGAATTTATGTGTAACTATCTGATAGTTAAGAGGACTATATAATTCATGAATTCGAACAGCCCTTGTCTAGGTTATTGCATGCATACCAGCTTTAAGGATCCCACTATATCATTAACCAATTCGTCCAACAGAGGTAGAATACTGAATATTTAGATATAGAAAAAGACTTACAACAATTATCTGATCATTAAAACAGATGTTAGAACTCATTTATGTTTAGCTATAACATGTACAGTACATCCAATATAAAATCATTCAGATAGATAGAGTTTAGAGTAGCATATCTGAACTAAACTCGCGGAGAAAACAAAGGGAACATCCACATTCCTCCCAACCGTATAACCGAGCAGCCCCGATTACTTGCCCGTTTCACCCCCTAGCCTGACCATGAGTCCATATGGGCGAACTTGGAAATCCCTCTACAACAATGTCCTTCAATTCAGTCACATTTCCCCTTGCCTCACACCCTTCTAGTGTTCATAACAACAAGTGAAAAAAAGAAAAATCAATAGAGTGTTTCCCAGCATACTTAGCCATGTCCTGCCTCCTCACATATGCTTATTTGTAACTTGCCTAGGTCTTTTCCCTTCCTTGGGATTTTTCGCAGCTTCTTAAATCCCTGATTTTCAGGGGCTGCCAATGGCCAAATCACTAATTTTCCACTTGTAAAAATCGTCCCAAGGGTAGTTCTGACATGTTCCCCACTCATGGAGTCATGGTCAACTACTTTTAACATGGTTGTTCCATTTGTCTTCTTGCAATCAATATAAAATATTATGTTTTTAAACAAGTTTCATTATCAAATAGTTAGTTGGGTCAAATTAGATCTCTGCCCAAGAATCATAATAATTTATTACAATTAAAAAATTCAAAATTCGAAATTGCCATAAATGGCAAAAATTTTCCAAACTCGAATTTACCAAAAACGGAATAAATTTCTCATAAATTTAAATTTCCCAAATATTTTATTTTGGGGGATGTCACATCCTTTCCCCCTTCAATAAAACATTGTCCTTAGTGTTCATTCCTTTCTTGGAACAATATTGGATGAGATTTTCGCAAATCTCCCTCCAATTCCCAAGTGGTCTCCTCGGGACTAAAGTGCTTCCATTGCACCTTCATCTAAGCAACGACTCTGTTACGAAGCGTTATTTCTCTCCAGTCCAGAATGCATAGGGGTTCCACCTGGAATTCACCTTCGGGTTCCACCTGTACCAAGTTCTAATCATTCATATGAGTAGGGTCGTGAACATATTTTTTCAATAAAGAAACATGAAATACATTATGAATTCTTAGATTGGCTGGAAATACAAGTTGATATGCTACCGGTCCAATTCGAGCTGGCACAGTTTCCTAACTTCAATGAGCTTTTTCAGGCTTTGAACTTCAAGTACACATGGTCTCCCGCTTGAAACTCTAAGTGTCTTCTTTTCTAATCTGCATAGCTCTTCTACCTGTCCTGTGCTTCCTTCAAGTTCTGTTGTACCTTTCTTACCATGTTCTCCATTTTCTAGACCATCTCTGGTCCAACCATAAGTCTGTCAGCTAGGTCATCCTAGCTAATTGGAGTTGTACACTTCCTGTCGTACAATACTTCGAAAGGGCTCAATTTTTCTGAAGTTTGGTACCCATTGTTATATGTACATTCTATCAAGTGTATATAGTCCACCCACTTGTTCGGTTTCGTTCTTACGTACATGTGGAGCATATCCTCTATGATTTGATTTGTCCTTTCAGTTTGCCCATCTGTTTGTGGATGATAACTCATACTGAAATTCAAATTGGTATTTATCCCTGCAAACAATTCCTTCCAAAAGGCAGATGTGAATTTTACGTCTCTATCTGAAATCACCATTTTAGGAATACCATGCAGTCTAAAAATTTCTTTCATAAATATTTCAGAAATGTTTATATCTTTAAAAGTAGACTTTACAGGAATAAAGTGTGCAGACTTACCGAGTTTGTCGATTACGACCATGATAGAATCAATTTGTTTCTGAGTTTTAGGCAAACCTGTTATAAAGTCCAGCGATATAGTCTCCCATTTCCATTCTGGTACTGGTAATGGCTGTAATAGGCCGGTTGGATGTTGGTTCTCATCCTTAACCTGTTGACAATCTTGGCACCTAGCCAAGTATTCTTTTGTTTCTCCCTTCATGTTAGGCCAATAAAATAGCTTCCTAAGTGTGGTTATCATCTTCTGGTAACATGGGTGGCCAGAATACGGTTTCTTATGCACTTCATCCAAGACTGTTAATTTTAACTCTGTTGAATCTGGTATGTAAAGTCTGTATTTAAATTGTAGTAGTCTCTTCTTGTCGATACTTAAATCTGGTTTATCTGAGTTCACGGCACTGTTCGGTAATTCTACCATTATTTTAGTATAGTTTTCGTCATTAATACCTGCTGTCCTTATTCTTTGTTCCAGATCACATTCTTCCCTGTTGATATTCATCTCAAATACCCCATGGACTCTTCTACTTAAAGCGTCTGCTACTTTACTTTCCTTTCCCTTGATATGTCTGACCTCGAAGTCGAATTCGCTCAAGAAGGCTAACCATATTTCTTGTCTTGCGTTAAGATCTGGTTGGTTAAATAGATATTTCACCCCGCTATTGTCCGTTAATAATAGAATTTTTTTGCACATTATGTAGTGTCGCCACATCTTTAAGGCGTGTATTACTGCTGTCAATTCTAAGTCATGAGTGACATAATTTTCCTCGTGTTCTTTTAATTTTCGGGACTCATAAAAAATAACGTGTCCTTCTTGAGTTAGGACACCACCTAGTCCTTCTTTACTTGCATCAACACATATGGTAAAATGTTTATCTGGGTCTGCTACTTTCAGTATGGGTGTCGTTGTCAATAATTCCTTTAGTTTTTTGAAGTTGTCTTGACACTTCTCTGGCCAGTTAAACCTGGTTCCTTTCTTTTTTAATGACGTGATAGGGTAGGCTATCTTGGAAAACCCTTCTATAAAATTGTGGTAATATCTGGTGATTCCCATGAACGACCGTATATCCACTACATCTTTACATATCAGCCAGTCCATAATGGATTTTGTCTTTTCCAGGTCTACGACAATGCCCTCTGCTGAAATTACATGGCAAAGATATTGTATCTCTTTTGGATAGAAGTCACACTTGTCGAATGTGGCATACAGTTTGTGCTCCCTTAACATTTGCAGAACTATTCTCAAGTGTTCCTCATGTTCCTCCTCTGTCTTTGAATAGACCAGGATGTCGTCCTAAATACTACCACGGACTTGTCCAGGTACTCACTGAAAATACTATTCATTAGGCACATAAACGTGGCTGGGGTGTTAGTTAGTCCGAACGGTATGACTAAAAACTCATAGTGTCCATATCTTGTCTGAAAAGTTGTTTTGTTTGTGTCCTCTTCTTTTATTCGAACTTGATGATAACCGGATCGTAAATCCAATTTTGAAAAGATCTTGGCCCCTCCTACTTGATCAAACAGATCATTTATCCTTGGTAAGGGGTATTTATTCTTAATATTCATTTTGTTTAGTTGTCTATAATCGATACATAGTCTTAGAGTAACGTCTTTCTTTTTCACAAAGAGGACCAGTGATCCCCAAGGTGAGACACTCGGTCTGATATACTCTTTGTCCAACAATTCTTGTAATCGTATTTTTAATTCTGTCAATTCTGGTAGACTCATCTGGTAAGGCGCTTTTGAGATAGGGGCAGAACTGGGTAACATATCTATGGAGAAGTCTATTTCCATTCTAGGGGGTAATTCTGGTATCTCATCCACAAACATGTCTCTGAAATCACGTAGGACAACAAAGTCTTCCACCTTTGACTTATCCTCCTTTTCTGTTAGATTCGTCACTTGGATGGCATAAACTTGACATCCCTTTCTCACACATTTCTTTAGTTGCATCGTTGAAATTTTTCTGACTCATACCAGTTTTGGTATACCTTGGGTTGTCCTGGTAGTGCCAGAATCATCTTTATAGCTAAGTATCTTTGTATAACAATTTAATATTGCTTTGTGTCATTCCAACCAATCCATCCCAATAATCATATCGTAAGATCCTAGTCGTAGGATGTTCAGATCGGTCCTTATAGTTTGACCATCTAAGCGGAACTCAAAATCTGAAATATAGTCAATTACTTTCCTTTTAGTACCTATCGCTAGTTGCACAAGCCATGATTTTGCGTGCTTCAGTCTCTTAAGTTTATTTGACTCTACTACCTTCGGAGTAATATAACTTAATGTTGCTCTGGGGTCAATTAAAACAAAAATTTGAGTGTCATGGATTTTACCTTCGATTTATACCACCGAGGACTGATAGTCATCTTGTTGGTCATCGATGGCTGCATTTATCCGATGTAGGCTCCTGCCCACGTCTCCCACTATCGAGGCTTCTTTCACGTTATGAACAACAATTCTGTTTGTTGAACTCAAATGTGGGTAGTTCCTCCTGAGATGACGCTCTCCACATTCCCAACACTTTAATGGCTCATGGGGGCTGTCCCCAAACCTCTTCATTCCCAGGTTTACCAGTTTTTCGTTGCCTTGCATATTCGTAGGATTGGACTGAAAATCCTTTCTTGGAAAACTCTTTGTTGTATTCTGATAAGGAGTTGGTTGGTACCCCTTCTTCCGCTGGTTCATTTGATCTTGTTTCTTATCCTTCCAAGCTTTGGGAAACCCTGCCCATTGTTTATACTGATCATAGCACATTCACGCTTTTCTGAATAATTCTCTTAAGAATTTGGGGTTTTCAAACTCAATTCTGTCCTTGTATGAGTGTGGTAGACAACATAGAAATCGCGAAATTTTTACTTTATCCTCCCGGATGTACGGTACGAACCTTAGCAGATCCATAAATTTATTTATAAGGTCCTCCATCGTCATCTGTCCGAGTCATAACTCGTAAAATTCTTTCGTATTCCTTTCATAGTAATTTTTAGAAAGGTATTATTTCTTGAAATACTTCTTAAAGTCAGACCATTCCAACTGTTTCTCCTTTAGGACCTTGGCCAATTTCAGATCTTGCCACCAAACACTGGCCTTCCCTTTCATATTGTAGATGGCCATCCTGACCTTCATGTTGCTGGAATAGTTGTAGATTTGGAAATATTTTTTGATGTCCAACAACCATTCCTCTACTTCTTCTCCTATCTTGGATTCTCCATCAAAGATAGCGGGTTTAATCTTTTTAAATTCTCCTTCAAGGTGGTCTACCTGTTTTCTTTTTCTATCTGCTTTAGTTCCATCCTCAACTGGAGGTGTTCCTTCAGATGAACTGTCTCCTTTTTTTGTTTCTGGCCCTAATTTCTTGGAGGCTCTCTTGCTAACTTCTTCGTCATTATTATTGTCCTTTGGTATTTTCTTGGTCACTATACTGTGCAGCGGGACTTCGTTTATCTCCTGATGTTCTTGCTGTGCCTTCTTCAATTTTTCATTGTCAGATTTAAAGATCTGTAGCTCAACAATCAGGTTCCTCATTGTTTCCAACACTTCTCTGGGTGAGATTCTGTCACTATTATGCCTTGTATCTCCAGGAGGTCTTTGTTGTGGATTTTCTTCCATCCTGTTTTTTGCATTGTCCTGAGCTGCCATACTTAATCACCAAAATAGAAAAAGTTTTATGTTTGTAACCAAATGATTTATTAGTTTTTATTTAAAACAGAATATATACTAAGCACTACAGCGGTCTTGTTCAGGCCCAATGTTGTAACTTTTGCTCTGATACCATATGTAATGTTCCTCAATTTATCATAAAAGTAAAATAAAATTCTTTGGTACATTATTCACTAATTATCCAAAGTTTATCATCTCATATGATGGGTACTTACATTTCCTTTTGTCTTGGAGTAACCCTTTGTCATACTAATTGAACACATAAGAGAGGTTCCATCGGATACAAGCATTTTCCCCAACTCCTATATCTTACTAAAAAGATATTAATACTTACATGTATCTACCCATACACTAGGATTTGAATTTCCATTTCCCTAATTAAGAGAGTCGGGCTATTTGGACTTTGCACACAATTTTATAACCCTGAGATTAATTGTTTGTACACCTATCTAGCTGTGTCGACATTAGAAATCCAATCCTAATGTAATATGTACCAGGAATGGGCTAATGTTATTAATGGTGATTTATGAGTGGTTATCAATGCGTTTTCTCTGATGGTTTCATTTTAGTTATGATACAATTTGTCTCCACCATAACGAACTGAACCCTGACCAGTCCTACATCGATCACTGCATAACTAAATTAATTGCCCCTCCTCGTCCTGTTGGTGTAATGGAAGGAACACTTCAAAGACAAAAGTATAGCGACTGATTAGTTTCACTGGATAGTCATGGTTTTACTATTGTTTAGTTTCGTATATTCAATATTTAAGGGAGGCAGGTGTACCTGTCAAGAGGAGTTAAGGCTCTGTCCTGGAATTAATTAAGTCTTACTATCCTCAGTCCCGATGCCTCGTCCTCCTGTTCTTCCCAATCCTAATGCGCCAACTTTTCCCTAGCGCATGGCTTGTACCTCCTATGCTCTCAAGGGTGGTTCTCGTCCCTCTTAGGTTTTGGCGGTCTCATTTATTCCCTTGTAACTCCGAAGGGGAGGGCTCTGTATTATGCATTGTTCCACAGGGAAGTGCTACTGCCTCTGCGGCCATCATTGGTGAAGTTAGCGACAACATCCGACTACCTAGTAAGATTCTAATGGAACTATCGTATCTTAAGTTCCAAACCATAGGGTTTATGGTGTGGTTATGAAAAAACTTTATTTCCTGTATTAGGTTCAGAGTATACGCATTTTCTCCCTTCATTCTAATATCGACTGTAGAAGAGGTTGTTACCGAGAGTCACTGCTCTATACCACTGTGATCCTAAAGTCCTATTTTACGTCCTCTATTTGTGTCCCGTGGGATTCTTCCAGTTCTTTTGTTTTACCTTGTGACTAGTAATTGTTTTGGGAGTCACTCTTGTGTAGCATAGAAAGGGTTTATTCCTACGTCATGTAGAGCCTCCAGGAGGATAAAAGGTCAACCATATATGTTCTTCTCTGTGGTTGATGCATTTTACTTGTAGTATAGTGGTGGTCTACCGGTAATTTATCTCTTACTGAGTTGGGGTACTTTCCCGAGAACGTCTATTGTCTATATGTGTGATGTTGTTCCTTACATTCTTCATTTTCGTTCATACAGGGTTTTTGTTTATAAAAGATTGAACTTCTTGATTTTCAATGTTATTTCCTCTTTCAAAGTATTTGTTTAAATCTGTGAAAAAAATGGGTATCTTTGTATTAATGGTGGGACTCTACTTGTTGCGAGGGTACCCACCAGAAGTTCCAGACACCATTCTCCCCTCTACCATGGTTGATTACAAAACCAGGAACGACAACTGGAGGCCACGACATTTTCGGCACTTAAGTTAAGTAGTCCAGCATAGCTGTGGTTATCAAACTATACTTTCAATTTTATAATTTAAAGTTCTATTATGTACTTTACTAAAGTTTTCCTGTGATGGTCGAATGCAGGGATGCCCACTTCGTGGCGCAGGTACCGGCCTCTGCTCAACGTGACAAAGGTACTCGGGTTCCAAAAAAAATGTGGCTCTGAACTCACTTCTTAACTCAAGCATGGAGGTAAAGATTCTGTTCGTAGCTTTTTGTTGTTAGAAGTAACATCACTTATGCACTGATTTCCTATACCGGATATCTGAGGTGTTAAATCCCATTTTGTTTTTTCTTAAAGATCCATT
>ML782305.1:246910-260905 GCA_009831015.1 Picea engelmannii
AAAAGACTGATAACCCAAATACTAGAAATGGCGAAACAACTCTAAGTTTAGTTGTTTGGGAAACTCTTATATATGTTAAGCTTAGTAATGTAGGGACATTATTTTCTATTTGGAAAAAGCTTATCCTCGACGTTCTGTACATTACTTTTGTAATTTAAAGGTATTCAAAAATCTTTAAACAGTTATAATAGCCATCATTACTAGACTTTGTTGATGTCTGTATGGATAGTCTCTCGTTATTGAAACTATTTATTTGGAATTTACTCCAAAGGGGATCATTCGGAGGCAGGGTTTCACACTCCAAATATCTGCTTTTATTTTGTAGAATTATTTTCCTTTCAATAGATTGTATCCGCTGAATCGATTGCATTACTCTGAATTTTTTTTGAAATATCTTTATGTAAAATATGATGCAATTGTTTGATAGATATTATAAATGGTAATGCCACAGCCATGAAATTCTTGTTTTCTTTCTGTGCACAGTATATATAAGAGGTATCAAAACGTTGATGATGTATCGACGAAATCATTGATTCGCTTTCCTCTAGTATGATCCTAGCATGATTATATCATCCAGTTTAGGGTAGTCTTACTCCTTGGATTATGTCCATTCCCATATGCTTCATCATTCTAGACTGTATATGTGAATTTTGTTTCCTTTTTTTTTGAATTAAATTACAAAATGAAATATACTTATGCATATAATAGTTTTGTTCGTTCATTGATACATATTCGATTCTACTTAAAGCTTGATTTCCGGAAATATTTCCACAATTAAATCCTACAATCTATTTACTGAATTCGATGAGGATATCATATGTTTTTATTTACATACAGGTTCTAAATTCCATAGTAGAGGATTCCTTAAGGGATGATTCCAGAAATTATGTGCAACTATCTGATAGTTAAGAGGACTATATAATTCATGAATTCAAACAGCCCTTGTCTAGGTTATTGCATGCATACGAGCTTTAAGGATCCCACTATATCAATAACCAATTCATCCAACAGAGGCAGAATACTGAATATTTAGATATAGAAAAAGACTTACAACAATTATACGATCATTAAAATAGATGCTAGAACTCATTTTTGTTTAGCTATAACATGTACAATACATCCAATATAAAATCATTCAGACAGATGGAGTTTAGAATAGCATATCTGAACTAAACTCATAGAGAAAACAAAGGGAACAACCACGTTCCTCCCAACCGTATAACCTAACAGCCACGATTACTTGCCTGATTCACCCCCTAGCCTGACCATGAGTCCATAACGACGAACTTGGAAATCCCTCTACAACATTGTCCTTCAATTCAATAACTTTTCCCCTTGCCTCACACCCTTCCAGTGTTCATAACAGTAAGTGAAAAAAATAAAAATCAATAGACTCTTTCCCAGCATACTTAGTCGCGTCTTGCCTCCTCACATATGCTTATTTGTAACTTGCCTAGGTCTTTTCCCTTCCTTGGGAATTTTCGTAGCTTCCTAAATCCGTGATTTTCAGGGGCTTCCAATGACCAAATCACTAATTTGGCACTTGTAAAAATCAGCCCAGGGGTAGTTCCAACATGTTCCCCACTCTTGGAGTCATGGTTAGCTACTTTTAACATGGTTGTTCCATTTGTCTTCCTGCGATCAATATAAAATATTATGTTTTTAAACAAGTGTCATTGTCAAATAGTTAGTTGGGTCAAATCAAATCTCTGCCCAACAGTCATAATAATTTATTACAATTAACAAATTCGAAATTCGGAATTTCCATAGATGGCAAAATATTTCTAAATTCAAATTTACCAAAAACGGAACAAATTTCCAAAATATTTTATTTTGGGGAATGCCACAGGAACATAATTGATTTACCTCAGGGATGAATTTTACAAGTGGAAAATGAGAAATTTGGCCACTAGCAGCCCCTGAAACTCAGGGATTTATAAAACTGCAAAAATTCCCAACGGGGGAAAAAGACCTAGGCACCAGATGCTCATGATATACAACATATGGGAGGAGGCAGGTCATTGCCTAGTATGCTAGAGAAAGGATATCACTTGCTGCTATGAACACTCTTTGGAGTGTGAGGCAAGGGGATTTATAATCTGAAAGATGACTATAGCGAAAGAGGATCATTGGAATTCTCCCTTATGGACTCATGGTCAGGATAGGGGTGAACGAAGCAAGTAGTTTGGTTGTTATGTTCTACGGTTGGATGGAACTTTGTTGTTCCATTTGTTGTCCCAACACTTTATTAAGATATGTACATCTACTTGTTTCCTTGTTGAATGTTTTGTTGATTAATAGCTGGTAGAATGAAATGGATTGTATGATAATTCCTTACAGGTTGATTTTATTCATTGAGTAAAGATAAGAAATTTATTGTCAAATTTTTAACTGTTAATGAAATTGAGTTATGTATATATATGTATAGATAGTAATATGTGTATATGTTGGAGTAGGCATAAAGAATGTTATAATTGTTGGTTGTATTCTTAAAGATTATAAGTGAATACCAGATGACTGTGTGTATATCCAAATAATGACATAGATGTATTTATGTACATAAAAATACATGAAGTATACCATATTAGTTTATGTGCAAGTACAATAGAATAAAGATAGAAAAAATAGCAGTGCTCATTTTTAAAGAGAATTACATTCTATATATGTGAGGGTCCATACACAAACATAGATTCCATATTCGAGATAACACATGCTATCATAACTGAGTAATCATGGGATCATATTCAATATAGGTGTTCCCTTTACATATGTTTATTCCATTAAAGAATTCTAAATACATCTAACCAGTTTATCCTTGGAAACATGGATACAAACTATCACAATGGAGTACCCTAGGGTGGAACCCTATACCACTATAAACAGACCCTCAGAATTTAGATTTAACGCCAAGAGTTGGAACTCGAATACCTTTCCAGTGAGGCGATCTCGTGGATCCATTTTCTCGGAACGATTTAAGTCCTCCAAGGGGAAAATTGAGAAATAGCAAACAATGTTAAGATAAATCAACGAAAATAAATATTGAAGATTTAATACATGAATAATACTTATCTTTAGGTAAGGCACAGGTGAATTTCCCATCGGCGTCGTTGAGCGAACTCTCCACAATCTGAAGGGGAGGAGTGGACCCATAAATAATTGATGGGTACCCTCGCAAGGAAACATGGGTCCCATCATTAGTTTTGTAATGAAAAGAATTAACTGTATGTGCTGGAAGGTAAACAAGAAAGAAACATTGCTAAACATTTAATACATTTCTTAACCAAAATGATAAAATTCACACAGTATAGTGCATATCCCACAGAGGCATTTATTTCCCAAGTTGGGTACTTCAATTACTATGTTTCTTTACGCAGAAGAAGTGAAAATAGACAAGTTCAACACAAAATTACACTTTGTGTTGAATAAATAGAGCTTAGAGTAAATCTTTTAAATCAGTTTAAATTATGGAATAATTACACACGGTGGTAGTCTTATGACTGTAACAATTTTTGTACAAGTACGAGGAATGTGAATAGATTTAGAGAAACAAACCAGTTACTAAACTTTACAGGGTATCAAGAAACCTTACCGTACCCACACAAAATGGTCTAAGAATTTACAGTGTTTAATTCGAGGGAGAAATAATTTATAGTAAGTCTTAGATACATAACTTTTTCAAGAGCCGATAGTTCGAAGACTCATCACATAATAAAACAAAAATACTAAATATACAACCTATGCCTACAGTGAATACCATAAGCGAACCTAGGAGGGACTGTAGGAAAAAATTTAACCAAGGGGTTCTCGGGCGAGAGGCATGCTGTGAACAACCTAAATAAAAATGCAAGTATAAGTGATAAAGAGAAGATCGAGGTCACGGTATTGCCAACAAAATCGTCAATACGTCACAAATGTAAGAGATATTTATGACATAATACATAGGGAATAATGATATACAGTTATTCATACAGGACACCATAAATGGATTTAAGAGTCACTGTAGAAAACCCGAGCAGGTTTTAACCACGGGAGTTTTCAGCGATATGTATTCCATGCATAGTTTAAGACAAAACAAATACATAAACGATGCGCGAAGTCATGGTATAATTTCTTGCAAACATAACCCTAATTTTTTATTACCAGACAACTCTGGAACTAGAAAGATAAAATCGCTTATGTAAGTTTTAGACGAGTCCCCGACAAAAAAATCCTTAGTAGAGGTAGGTCACACTTGCGGTATCATAATACGCCACGAGTTGGGGATATATATTATACAGAGAATGGATAGAATGCATTCAAAGTTTAGTTGACAGCAAAAGAAGAACCTCAATCGGGAACCATAGGGAATAGTTGCAAAGACAATCATAAATACGACTGACCCTTCCGAATTGCCATATCTACTAAAAATAGCTTAAGTGATAGACTCATTTGTGGACTTACCTGGTAGTGGAGGAAACCAGACGATCATGCACCCGTTTCTCGCCTTACGCATAGCAGGAACCCTCCATGTCGCCGATTTTTACACACAGAGAAGTGTTGCAGAGTTAACGTTGGGTGGTTTTACAAAATGCATAGAGCCAAAGGAAAAGTGAGACGTTAGTTACCCAGGGAGATTTCGTATTGCAAAGTAATGGAAAGGGGATGTTTTCGGTATGGTGGACATGTGAATAAACGTGCATGGCATATTGACATTGGTCACGGGAACCTAGAACCAGTGCATTGCAAAACCCTCATATCTTTCAACCATAGAATTAATGATATTTATGGAGAAGTCTTAACTTCGCATTCAACCGATCCCTTAATGTTGTTAGTGATAATCCTTGTTACTAAGTCGGGTGCAGTTTCATGTAGGACAGTAAGTATTAGGGTTGGATTCAATATGCTCTAGTTGTTCAACTGACGTGTACTAAGTCATGTCAGTTACTATGTCACAGTTTTAATGAAAAACGGGCAAGAATGTCCACTACATGTAACAATTAGAATTGCATTATACAGTAAGGGTATAATTGTTGTAAGTAGACCGTATATAGTCATATGTGGATCATGTTGAATACTTTGGATAAAGCATATGATAGCTTACATATTTGAAACTCAAGAAATAGGTTGACTTGTGTGACTATAGATATAGGTACTATATTTATGTCTATATAGAAATATGGTAAGGATTGTATAGCCAACAACATTTCTAAACAGGTATTGATACATGGGATATAAAGATAAAAATCAGAAAAGGCAACTTGATATAAGGGATTGGCTATGGTAACTGTGAAAGACTCCTTCATTGGATATGATGTGGAAAATACTAAGTCTTGGTTGAAGGTTGAGTTTTAGTGAAACACTTTGTGTATCCCTTGGTAAAGGTAGAAACCATGTTAGGATAGAGATTACTTTAGACATTTTGGACACAACATTACAGTTTTGTGAATAGTCTAATCCTTAGAGAGTTTTATCACATGTATCGACTTATTGTGATAGACACGACTTCATGGAAAGATTAACTACCTTGTCTTTAGTCTCTTGTAACTACGAATAGGTATATGCCATATTTTGATAGGGACGATTATAGTTTTAAACCAATCAAGTATAGTAGAGTAAAGGAGTTTTAATGTACTGCAACTCTGAGAAGACAATAGTAATACCGCTAATGATATGGAATTGAGATGTGAACGTTTTGATCTCCATCCTTCTTTGCGAGAGCAATACATTGTTCGCCATGGCAGACATCCCTTAGCTGCTGCTATGGCGGCTGTTGACTCTTCCCCAACAATTACTTTTATTTCAGGCACAGGTGATGGTGAGGGCGACAGATTGTTATGTGCCATTTGTCATGATACGATATTCAATGGAAAAGATGATGCAAAACAATTGCTTTGTAATCACCTTTTTCAATTGCTTTGTAATCACCTTTTTCATCGGAACTGCATCTTCAATGTCTCACTCTTTTTAAATCATTCTGCGCGCTTTCTCATCATTAACATAATTTACGGGATCAATAGAATTTTCACGTGAAATTTTGGTTGTTTTGGTTTCTTAGTGTGAGTTATTAAAAATAATTGTAGCCGCGAATAAGTTCTTGTAAATATGGGGTTTCTACCCTAGTCCATTGATCCGAACTGGTACATTGCTTAAAACCCATACTATCTGCTGGTGTTATGATTTATTCTGAAAAATGAATTGTGGGTATGTAGATAATTTTTCTATTTAACATATTTATATCCACAGCTGCTCTTTCTTAAGTAAATGCAATATTTTAATATCAACCATAAGTGCCCTAATATTAATTTTATTGTTCACATTGTTTTGATTGAGGTTTTTTTTATTGTTTCATGAGTAAATGCAATATTTTAAGATCAACCAGTACCATAATATTGATTTCATTGTTCACTTTGTTTTGATTGAGGTTTTTTCATAGCTTTACACGTGCATTTACCTCTCAATATGTGCTTTAACAAAAAAAAATTAATACGTTTAACTTTTGATAATTTTGATAACTCTTTCATAGTCGCTCACCAGGTTCAACTGAAATCATGAGGGAAATGTTATAACTCGTAGAAAGCATGAGAAATCACACATGAATGCTGTTATTATCGTTATACAGATTCTAAAAGGATGATGTATGTGATCATTGGCCTCATTTGAGTAATTTCACTTCTTCTTTTCTATTTGTGTCTATATGATAAGACAAGTACTATAAGATAATATGTTTTTTATGATTTAGTTACATGTTATGGAAGAGGGAGAATGAAGCTATGATGAGACAAGTGTTGCAAGGTAGTATGCTCTTCATAATTAAATTACATGTTATGGAAGAAGGAGAATGAAACTATGGTTGAACAATTTCATCGGCATAAGTGAAAGGAATGCATAGGAACAACTCTATGTTGAGTTCAGATAGAGACAGAGTTATAGAACACTCTGTAAAGAGGAGCTCTCCAAGGTGTGCATAGAGCAAGAGGAACGCAAGGAGGGCGAGAAGAATTTATTTTCAAGAAATCCTTCGGATCTGAGTTTGACGAAATCTCAGAAACGCAAGGAGTGCGTGGGGAATTGAAATCCTCCAAGGATCAAGCTCAGAAGGTATAGCGCTTTTGATAAGTTCAGAAGAGATCCAATAGACGGACTCAAAGGAGGAGCAAAGGTCGAAGCCTTTGGATACTTAGAAAATATTCCAAGTCAAAGGAAGTCAGAAGCTCATGTGGGAGAGTGACAATGGTCATTGGATCACCGATTCATAGGACCAACAGTCGTCCGATCAAATCAAAGTGCGTGAGCCTTATGGTTTTTCACACGCAAGAGAGGGAACTTGCGAAAGTTCCTAAGTTACAAAGTAATTTGGGACCGTCGGATCGTCCGAAGTAAATCTCAAACGTCGGATCATCCGAAGAAGATTTGAATCATCAGATCTGAATAAAAGGTGGCGCAAATCTGTGGATCTCGAGTAAAGACCCGAAGTAAACGTCAGGGTAGGTGGCATAAATTCATGGACTCTGAGGAAAGACCCGAAGTAAATATCAACCACGATATCAGCAAAAGGATACGCGACGCCTTGTAGTGAGTTGCGGGATGAAAAATGAGTTGGCCTAAATCCACCCTTGGCCACGCGCGCAATCACTCACTTGCACGGGGTCATAACCCAATGGCATATGTAGGAAGGGGCTAGTGGAGAGGAGCTAACGCCCTCAAGTTGAAGAGCGCCCAGAGTGCTAAAAAAAAGGCCCCCAGGTTCCATAGAACCTGTGCCAGAGGATTGAAGGGATCTGTGTTAATTAAAAAATGAGACCATTAAGGTCTCATAGAGACAATTCGGTTCAGAATTAAAGATCCTAGATCGGGAGGTCGTGCAACCCTTTTTTCTTGTAGACAACAGGCAAAAGAGGAAAAGAGATGAAGGAGATAGTCTGATATCATAAAGAGGTATCAACGTTGATTTGTCTGTAGATTTTAGATGAAGGACATAGAAAAGACAATATGACTACACCAAGTAGTATCAAGAACTTAATTGTGTCTTCAGATTGTAGGAAGAGGTGAAAAGGTTAATAGAGATAATCTGATAACATCAAATGGTATTAGAAGCTGAAGCTCGCTTGTAGACAACAAGTGAAGGGGGAGATAGAGTACAGATGCTTTGTAAAGAATATTGCAAGGGGTGTAGAAAATGGTAGATAGCCAGGAGGGCTGAATATAGAAAACATGTCTACTCAAGGCCATAAGTTTGGTCGAGGAGCGGACCACCATAAGAAAAGTAAGGAAACAATTGACAAGGAGCTCATTGAGATAAGAGCAAGAATGGAACAGATGGCATTGAAGATGCAGCAAGAGACAAAGGTAAACTAGAGGTACGAATGGCCTCTGAACATGAAGGTAAAATGGTATGTTCAAAAGTCGTTGGCCAGCAACCCTTAGTGACACAGAGGAGGAATTGATTCACATCCATGAAACAGAAATTGGGAGACACCTTAGTGATGGGGAGGAGTTGAGATCAGATAAAGATCCCATAAACTACGAGGATAGCAGAGATGGATTTTCATATTTCCATGTGGGTAATGAAATGAGATCATTGGAGGATATCATAGACTGTCAGGAGGACAACACTAGAAATTCATATTGTCAGGTGGGCAATGATATGAGATTAGCAAGAAATCTCATGAACTGCAAGGAGGGCAGAAATGGGCTTTCAAGTTGCCAATTGGGAAATAGAAAGGGATCAGTGGAAGGTTTCATATACTGCTAGAGGAGCAGTGTTAAAAGTTCAAATTGCCAGGTGGACAATGAGATGGGATCGATTGATCTCATAGACTGCCAGGTGGGCAAAGAGAATATCCCAAGTTGTCAGGTGGGAAAGGGAGAAGATATGAACTCAGTTGAGAGTTCATATCAACAAGGAGTGTTGATGGAAGAAGATCAGAGGTGTGTTCTGATGATTGGGGGAATTAAAATATTCCTACCAAATAGTCTAGCAGAGGCTAATACAAGTGTTGCGCATGAGGAGATAGTGCAATAAGAATCCAACAAAGAGACCATGGAGACAAGTGATTTTAAGCATAATTGTGTCTGTGATGCAGGTGCAGCAGAGGAAAGACAACCAACAAAGAATGTCAAAGAGGAGGAGAAGAAGACACTGATGTTTGCACCAACAGAAAAAGAGGAGAATTCAAATGAATTGCTCACTCAATGGGAGCAAGAGTTGAATATGTTGGAGGAAGTTCGAGTTTAACCAACACAAGAGGAGATGACATAAGTCAATCTGTCAGAGGAGGAAGATTAACAACAACTTAGTGGTGAGACTACAGAACTGGTCAAAATTTTTAGCCAAGGAGATGAACATAAGGCAACTGTAGAATTTGGATCTATAGCAAGGGGACAAGAGAATTCAGTGGAATTACTCAAATGTTTCACTCTAGAAGATGAGCAAGATATAAATGTAGAATGTGAACCTACATCAGAGGAAGAAACAAAAAATAGCATGGATCTTGTTGATCTGTGTGAAGAGCTGAAGGCCCTGGAAAGAAGGGTAAAAATGCAAAAGAATCTTATCTGACAAGTCAAATTGGAAATTGATGGAGAGAAGAGGCATCAGATCATACTGCAGGGGGAAAACCAGCTAGATAAAGAAATAGAGGAGATAAATAAATTAATGTTGGAAGTAGCACAAGAAGCATTCATCAAAGAAGTATGGGACAGAAGAAAACCTGTAGGAGCAGCAAGGAAAAATAAGTTGCAAGAAAAAGGAGAAGATGAACAGATCCAAGAGAAAGTATGGGACCCTGGAGGATCTCAACAACAAGGCAGAGGGAGCCATGAGCAGGAGCTCATGTTTTCCCAGCATTGGAGTATGATGTAGGAGCATCATCAGCAAAGCCCACATGGAGGGACAACTCAACGCCATAGTGTGCCTTTTTCAATTAATCGGAATCTAAAAGCTAGCATTTATTATGCAGATTAGTTTTAAACATGTGATTGAAGAAGAGTGAAACACTTGGAAATTGAATGATTGCGAGAGGTATAGGAATTTCACTCTTTGTCTTGAATGTAACGGAGCTTGAGTAGTTGTTAGTTGTTACTTCGATAGGAGAGGTAGTTGGAGGGAACCTGAGGAACCTTCATGTATATGTAGATGCATGTCATTCCCAAATGAGGTTGTTGGAGGAGTATTGTCATTGAATAGGAAGTAGAATAGTTTGTTTTGAGAGAGCTGAGACTTTGTTACAGTCCAACCTGCACATATTGTAATCAGACATTCATATTAATAGAAAGAAAGTTGTTTTTCCTGCATATGAACTTTTTGTGTGTTTATGTATGTGCATTCATTGTTATGATTTTATATTCCATTCATGTTTTGAATGTATGAATTGGTGAAGAATTGAATAATTTTCAATTTCTTCTTTTCTTTGAGTTTTTGAGTGTAAGGAGTGCGTTGAAAGAGGTGAATTAATCTCAGAGAAGCTCAGGAGAGGTAGCGCTGATCTTCATCAGTAGAAGTGCAAGGAGTGCACACGAACAACTATGTGTTGATTTCAGAGAGAGAAAAAGTTATAAAAAACTCTGTAAAGAGGAGCTCTGCAAGGTGTGCATCGAGCAAGAGGAACTCCAAGAGGGCGAGAATAATTTATTTTCAATACATCCTTCAGATTTGAGTTTGAAAAAATCCCATAAATGCAAGGAGTGCATGGGGAATCGAAATCCTCCAAGGATCAATCTCAAAAGGGATAGCGCTTTTCATAAGTGCAAAAGAGACCCAATAGACGGACTCGAAGAAGGAGAAAAGGTCGAAGCCTTTGGATACTTAGAAAGTATTCTAAGTTAGAGGAAGTCAGAAGCTCAGAAGGGAGAGTGATAGTGGTCCTTGGATAATCGATTCAGAGGACCAACAGTCATATGATCAAATCAAGGTGCGCGATCCTTAGCGTTTTGCACACGAGAGAGAGGCAACTTTCCAAAGTTCCGAAGTCTCGAAGTATTTGGGATCGTTTGAAGTAAATCTCAAGCGTCGGATAATCCGAAGTAGATATGAATCGTCAGATATGAATAATAGGTGGCACAAATCTGTGAATCTCAGGTAAAGACCTGAAGTAAACGCCAATCATCCGATCTAGAGGGAAGGTGGCATAAATCCGTGGACTCCGGGTAAATACTCGAAGTAAATATGAATCGTATGATTCGGGAGAATTAGATCTAAATCATTGGTTTGGCAGAGATAGATCCCATCTGTCAGCCCATAAGCACCGTCAAGATCGTAATATTGACGGTCAGGCTCGATTATAGGGCCAGATAGTGCCCGGACGTTAAAATTTTGAGGGCGGGAAACAATTTCAACCATGGTATCAACAAAGGATACGGGGCCCCTTGTAGTGAGTTGCGGGTAGAAAAGCGGGTTGGCCTAAAACCACCCTTGGTTGCACCCGCAATCACTGAAAGTGTGGGATCATAGACCAGGGGCATATCTAGGAAGGCGCTAGTGGAGAGGAGCTAGCACCCACAAATTGAAGAGCGCCTAGAGCACTAAGAAGAAGGCTTGTGGGTTCCATAGAACCTGTGCCAGAGGAATGAAGGGGCCTCTACTAATTCGCAAATGAGACCATTAGGGTCTGAGAGAGCCAATTTGGTTCGAAATTGAAGATCCTAGAGTAAGAGGTCGTGCAACCCTGAGGAAAGAAGGGGAGGTTCTGCATCCAAAAACACCTTTATCTTTAATCTCTCCTAATATTTATAATTAGT
Source organism: Picea engelmannii (assembly GCA_009831015.1). Taxonomy (NCBI): domain Eukaryota; kingdom Viridiplantae; phylum Streptophyta; class Pinopsida; order Pinales; family Pinaceae; genus Picea; species Picea engelmannii. The sequence continues at coordinate 258,626 of ML782305.1, forward strand.
ATTATTACAATTAAAGTAAATTATTAATTCAAAATAATAATTGAAAAATAGTAATTTTTTTAAGCTATTCTGAAAACTTGATATTATCATATTTAAAATATATAAAAAAATTCTTGTTGTCTTGCCACAAGGGAAAGGGAGACCACACCAACAACCATGCATCAAACTATCTAACATGATACAAAATTATTGTCTTTTAATCATAAAATCTTAGACATACCTAAGAGTAATGCTATATTCTATATCCATATCAAAGTTTTACTGCAAATTTCTCCTATTCTAGCAAGGATGAGGTAGGATTAAAATCCTGATATCTAATAGGTTAAAACAAAAAGCTAATGAATATCAAATCTAGGTGGAGGGTTGGCCTCATCTAGAGTCATATGTGTGTTGGTCAAGTTGATGGTCGATAGATCCATTCACGCAATATTTTTGACTAGAAGATTCATCTTGATGTCTTGAAACCACAGTTGGGTTTGTATCTCACCTAGATGAAGAAAAATATATGTGCCAGTATAGTTTGATTTTTCTTAGGTATTGCGAAACTTGGCATCTGTTATTTCTCATGTCTAGAATCCAAGAGTGGACCAATACTAATACTTCACTGTCAGAGAAGAAGCGTCTAAAGACTCAAGGATCTCCTTCCATGAGCTCAAATGCCTCTTGAATGTGAGGGGGGGTGTGAGCCACATAAGAGTCATAGGACTCTTCAGTTGTTTCTATAAGCCGAGAAATAGTTTGTTGGGGAAAGTGTGGAGAAGAGTTTCCATGACCACGACGAGATCTTTGACCTTGTGTCATTGGAGCGTTGTTGGATATGTCGAGGGTGAACGAGTAAGTTGGAGGATAAAAAAATATCACTTCAATGAAGCAGGGTCGATGGATGAGAAAGAGGGAGGTGGGGTAGAAAAGTCGAATGAGGTTGGGAGAAAAAATAAAGGAGTTAGGTGTCACGTTGAAGGAGGTGGGCGAAGGCATTACCATTATGATCATAGAGTAAGCACATAGTTAATGTTAATGTTGGAGTAGTTTCCATTGCAAGGATCCAAATGGGAGGGCCAAGCTAGGAGTAGAATGTAACATCCCCAAAAATGAATTATTTTTGAATTTGAAATTTCTTAGGAAAATTATTTCGTTTTTGGTAAATTCGAAATTGGAAATTTTTTGCCATTTACGGAAATTCCTAATTTAAAATTTAGTTAATTGTAAAATTGATGATTATGACTGTTGGGTAGAGATCTGATTTGACCCAACTAACTATTTGACTCTGACACGTTTATGAAACAAATTATTTTATAATTATTTTTTATGGACAAATGGAACAACCATGTTAAAAATCAGTTGACCATGAATCCATGAGTGGGGAACATGTTGGAACTACCTCAGGGTTGATTGTTACAAGTGGAAAATCCAGAATTTGTCCATTGGTAGTCCTTGAAAATCGAGTATCTGGAAAGCTGCGAAAATTCCCAAGGGGAAAAAGACCTAGACATTTTTCTTTTGGATATATAGTATATGGGAGGAGGCAGAACGCTCCCTAGTATGCTGGGGAAAAAATTATTGATCTCTTGTTGTTATGAACATCGATTTCTGAGTGTGAGGCAAGGAGGATTTTTTTAGGCTAAAGGACTATCGCTGAGGAGAAGTTATGATTTCACCCTCATGGATTCGTGGTCAGGCTAGGGGGGGAATGGGACAAGTGATTTGGTTGTTATGTTCTAAGGTTTGGAGGAACATGGCTATTCCATTTGTTATTCAGTAATTGTTCAGATATGTCATCTTACTCCTTTCTCTGACTGAATGTTGTATGGTTTAATAACTGGTAGAATGTATCTGTTTAATCCTATATAGAAGTATTAATATGGGTGAAAATCTTTTCAAATGTTGTTAGACTTAAAAATTGACAAAGTGACTCTAAACTAATTCTGAATGAATCATTTTTGTTGGATTTTACTACTGAACAAATGTTATTTTTATTTGATACATTAACTGAAAGGATACATCTCGTTAAATTCTGGAAGAATTCATTATGTAGATTAGACTACTGTTGTAATGTGATAAACTGTAGGATAACCTCACAGTCAATCGTATTTTTTTTGTAAATCTATATATGTACAAAATGGGGATGGGACTGAACTTATATACATGTGTATTTACATTCCTATAGGTAAATTACAGAGCCATAATACTTATTTGAGGTTTCCTTTCTCGCACATATTAGAATCAGAATCAAGACGAAACACTATACATGACAGGAATTTCACGATATATGTATATATA
>ML782305.1:261008-274323 GCA_009831015.1 Picea engelmannii
TGTTATAGAAAAACTGGAATTGATTGCCTACAATACGAATAGTAATATGTATATATGTCTATTCATATACTACATAGTTAATAAGTTGTTCCAAAAGTTTTGTAGCCACAACCATGTAAACAAAATGCTAGATGTTGAAAGCCAACAAATTTCGAAACAAAGAATCTGGAACCCCTTTTTCACGTATTATGTAATAAGATAAAATTTGAAACAATTCGTCCCAATCTCTGTATAAGTGAGACAGAAATAAAATAAAGGAAAACCATTAGTTATATTGGTAAAACGAAGTTTCTGGAAGCATAATAGTACTAAAACAATTAAAATTAAAGCATATAAGTTTGAGATACTCCTTTGATTCAAAAACAATTCAGGTATAATAGCTAACAGCGTACCAACAAAGATGGAATTAAAATCACTGTGAATCACTGTATTTCATTACAAGTATATAGGAGAGAAGTCTCGTGGCTCAAATATTAGTTAAAATCATTATACAACCCATATCAAGATCCGGAAATAAAAGTGTACCCAAAACTTACGCAAGACCTCCGCTATGGTTCCCAATAGAGAACAATGTTACAACTTTTGCATTCATTATACTAACAGTAATCGAAACGAAAATTTTATATCCAACACGAAAATCTAGACTGGAACCTAGGGTTCCATTGTTTAAACCTGAAACGATAAGATCTGAGAACGCTGTAAAGGAACCCTAGTACCTTTTCTACGAGGGTATGCCCAGAATCCCGAAGCTTTCGGATGCTCCAATCCTACAAGGGGAAAAATAAATATCAGTGAGTAACGATCTAGAAACAATAGGATTTTATTTATGAAACACCACTTTAATTTCGGATTTAATTGACTAAAAGAGACAGATACATAAAATTTGGGGTCATACTCAACTTGGGGCCATAGTGTTAGTCACATTATCGCCACGCAGTCGACGAAGTCATGCTGGGACTCAAAGGGAGAAGTGGGCCAAAGTCAACCTGATAGGTACCCTCGCAAAGACCAAGGATACCATAATCAGGTCGCGATAATCAATCTTTTGAATACATATATGAGAAGGAAAATCAAAGAGAATATTCTAATAATTAAAATGAACAAGAAGTACAAAATGAAATGTATTTCGTTACTTTACACAGAATTCTCACAGAATAATACTTATGCCGAATACCTTTTCTTGAATGGTGGTTCCCACCCTCAGAAACGATAATAACAGTATATGTTATCTTAAACAATAAGTTTCCTTAGATGCATATGTTTCATGTTACAGAGTATTTCCTTATGAATCGTTCGGGACACAAGGGAACCACTCTACATTACTTATTGAATGAAAGTTACAGGAAGCCCTTTTTAAACATTTCAGTGGGCGGGTGGCCTGTCAGGATTCACGAAGGAAAAAAGCTCAAAGACATGTTCCTTAGCATGGTTTCTACCCTATCAAAGTTTATTCAAAGATTAATACTTCCGTGTGGACTCACAGGGATTTGAAACTAGATAATAATAACTTTTGGCTAATGTTAATCCATAGAAACGAATAGAGGGACATTGCAAAACCTTAAGTAAGCGCAACCACGTAACCCCGCTAAGAGGACTGTGAGAGAATGTAGATGCTGGGGTATTGAAAGGGTGTCGAAAGGCTTGAACTCAAGCACCAGCGAAGACCTACCTCACCAGAAGAAAGTTTAACCTTGAGAGTTACGAAAGGAATGGAAACCACAAGAAAATTATTTTAAAAGGAAATCATAACGAGAGTTCTAGTATAAAAATTCTTCCACTATAATAAGAAATGAGTATTCCTTTCAACTTGTAAAGTTACAAGAGCGTTGGGGACTTACCAGGGCGGACGGGTCAGGACGCTTGTCTTCCGCCAGCTGAAAATTTCTGAGCAATCGATCCCTCCTCGAGAAGGAAAACGTAGAGTTTCTTTGGAGAACTACGCGAATGACGAAGAGACCATCTAACCCTAAGAGCTCTTACTATTAGAGTAAATGTTGTTAGTACGTTGGGAGTCTTGGGCCATGTGATGGGGCGTAGTTGGCGCGACCCTACTAGACGAGGGGTCAAGTGACAACCATCATTTTTCACACACACTTGAGTCTATTAATGGTCAGATCAGAATCTTAATTCCCACCAAACAAGAACCTTACCCTTCACGTTAAAGGAGTACGAAGTAAAGAGGGTTCCTTCATGACACGACCAACTAGAAACTATGAACTATAATTGTTGTAAGTCTAGTTAGTATATCGTTTGAAGAGCCATCATTCAGTTGATATATCGGGAAACTTAAGTAGGGTTAAACGAGTTGTTAAGATGAAGTTTTATTATTACGAAAACTTTATGTAAATGGTGACTGCCAGATCTTTGACCAACCATTAATTACAAGGGACTTCGTTCGGAGACTTTGTTCATACAAAGAATAATGCCAATATTTTTATGTTAATCCAACTTTCCACTAAGGTGTGTACTCTTGACCCCTTTGTGTTGTGCATAGTTCATGAGCTTTGTTTTCGAAAGACCAATGGAGATTTACCCTTGCGCACTAGTATAGAGGTATTTTGCTTGGGGAAAAATTTAAGATCATAAATCCTAAGTTCTCTTTAGTCTAAGTCCAATATAATATATAAATATATATATATATGAATGTTAGAATAACTTTAGGAATGATGAGAATGTTAGAGTGATGGAATGTTATTCACTTAGGAACTATGTTCCTTGTATGTTAGATTGGATATAAATGTCAACATTGATAATCATAATATAAGAAAACTTATCAGAGTTTAACAATGGAGATAATTGTCACCTTCCCCTAACTACGAGTCTATTAATTGAATTGGAGATTAATGTTCCTTAGAAAGAAAAAAATTATGACGAATTTGAGGTACATTACATAGAAGAAGTATTGTCGATCATTCAAATTCATGGAATGAACTTGACAATTGCAGGGTGTGGTATGGTGGGTGGAGCAGGGATCTTTGTTGCAATTAGGTTTCATTATGAGAGGGGACGAGGGTGGAGGGAGGTTGGAAGGCGCCGAAAGGTGGAGTGGTCATGTGGTTGTTCGCCTCAGTTAGTGGCCCTTCTAATTATGTCTTCCGGCATAGCCAATAAGGGGGAATTGAAAATAATAGGATCGTTTATTTCATTAATAATGAAATATTTTATGATATTGAAAGTTATAGACTTAATATTTCATTTTTATAATTATTTACCACCATAGATTAATATTAAACTCCAATCTAGAAAGCAATGAGAGGGATCAAATTTCTTATAGTGTAATTTTTTTAATCATTTAATTCCATGTTATTTATTAATTTTTCATGTTATATGATAAAATAAATTGTGCATTAAGAAAATTGATCCCTCTAGGTACTTGATTTAATTGTCTAGATGTTGTATGTAGTTATTTATGTATATATGTATTTATGTATATATGTACTTATTTATATATGTATATCTAGCTATTTATGTTTTATTTAATATTTGTGACAACATCTCCCCCATTAGAGCACGTCTCTACTATAGTGCAATAATAATTATTTTAATCATGTAAAATGGATGAATGATAATACAAATGTTATGTAAACTAAATAAATTAAAAATTATTATATTCACAAAAATTGAATTTTAGATAATAATAATAATAATGATGATTGTTTATTTTTAAGATTTTAATTTATATATTCATATATAAGATTTTCTATTTGAAATAATATAGAAATCATCTTAATATGTAATTAGAGTTATGAAATTAAAAAAAAATAGAAAATAATTAATTTGTAAATTTGTAAATTTTTTACATTTGAAGAATTGTAAAAATATTTTATAAATACATTTAAAATAGTAAGTCTATCACATGATAATAAGTAATAAATGTATATATGTTAAAAAAGAGTAGTAATTAACTACAATAATAATTTAAAAAACTATTCTAATTATAAAAAATTATAATAAAATAAACTTATGTATATCCATCATAATCCTATATATTATAAACATTTAAAAAAACACTCTTTATTTTCTTTTAATAACGCTAAATGTTGAAAAGTGGAGGAGAAAAATAGACCGAGAAAAAACTATGGCATGCGGAGCACGTTAGAGTTTCAAGTGTGGAAAGTTGTATTGGCTCGAAGGAGATAGGAGTGTGTTGGGAAGGTCTCTAGTGCTGGTCTCGAGCCGGCGTTAGAGGTCTTAGAGGGCCTGGAAATGGTAGTGAAATATATCGAGGTGATAGGATCTATAATGGTGAACACATATCTAGATGTAGTGGTAGAGGCATATTGAGCAGGAAAAACCAAAATTGTTCAATAAAGTGCTGTTTGCTGTCAAAGGACGTCATGATATCAGGGTTGGATAGTTTTCCAACCAGTACGGATCAGTCCAACAACTGGAAGGCATAGAAACCAAACAAGAAAAGTACATGAAAAATTCATGTCTAGCCAAGACAAAGCACATGAAAAATTCATGTCTAGAACAGAAAGTGGAAAACCCGGGTACGAATTCACGTAGCGTCGAAAAAATCCTTAATGGCGTGGGTCAAATCAATATGGAAAATCATAGAAACCTAGGAGATCAAGCTGGGATTGAAATGCTTCTTTATGGTAATATTCTCAAGCTGAGACAATAGAAATAAATTTTTTAATGAGGGTCCATATTTTGTTAACTCTTCATGGCTCCACTTGCAATATTGGATGGAACATTTTTCCCTCGATAAAGAGGAATTCACGGTGGCTCGGGTCTAGATTACTCTCTCCCCCAGGAATTTTGGCACCCCAAATCTGTGGAAGGAATTGGGAATATCCTAGGATCCTTTGCCTAAATATCGAAGGTAACTAAGTCTATGAAATACACATCATATGCGAGGATATGTGTTTACATGAATGTGAAACGAGCATTGTCCAATTCAATAGCTATCTCCTTTTAGGATGGGCACTAGACCTTGATCATATATTATGAACACATTCCTTTTATATGGAGAAAGTTTCATGAACATGACCTTGATCATATATTATGAACACATTCCTTTTATATGTAGAAAGTTTCATGAACATGGACACTTATTTTGGGATCTCCCATCGAAATCCAATAAAGTGTAAAAAATTTAAAAAGGAGAAAAATCGAAAAAGTTTTATCAATATCTTGAACAAAACAAAAGAAAGGCAGAGAGAAACCTCCAAAAAAGACTCCACTAGTTTCCATGCCTTAACAATGAAAGAACAGTAGACATCTAATATTATAAAAGTACAGTCTCTTGACTCGGAAGGCCCTAATCAAATGGAATATATAGGGGCAGGGAAATAGGAGGAGATTCAAAAGCGTTGCCGCATAGAGAAGAAGACTATTACCTCTGAACCCCTAAAGGGATATTAACATGAAAGATATGGAGGACAAAGAAGGATCACAGGAGGAAACAGGGTGGAAGGATGATGCTTATACAATGGATCTAGAGGATTCTAAGGTGAATATCAAACCTCTTATTGAACTTCATGGGTAACAAGACGTAAACACTATGAAAGTAGGCCAACTTCACAAACTACACCAATAATTAAGAAGAAAAGGGAATCCTACAACATCCTCATGAAACCTGGTCATTAAGAAAAATCCACTTAAAAGCAATAAAAAATCAAGCAGGGAGGAACATAGAAAAGGACGCAAACCTCATAAGAAAGTCCTGGAGGAAATAGGAGCTCCACATATTGATTTCGGTGAAGTCTTGGGGCTGCCGGATAAATACTTTATCTCCCAACCCAAATGTTCTTAATGAAGTTTTTTTCATGGAACACATGAGGTTTGAATTCTCTATCCAAACACATAATTCTTAGGAAAAAATTATCCCAAGAAAAATAATATCTCATAATGTTACAAGAAACAAAATGTGATAGAGACTCCATGAAACAAATAACAAAAAAAATATAGAAAAACTATGAAGTCGAATGTATAATGTATATAGGTAGAAGGGGATTGTGGAGGGCTCAAAATCCTCTGGGATCCACGCAACATCAAATTAGAAGTAACATCACAGCTCCCTAGAATTCTCACAATGCATTTCCAAAAACTGTGATCAATAGAACAAAGATTCATCTCAAATGCATATGGACCTCTCACCTTAGAAGCGAAGGTGGGTTTTATTGGAGCAATCGCTCAATTCGTACAGCTCATGCAATACCAACATTGGATCATAGGGGGAGATTTCAAATTGATTGCATCGCTAGAAGAAAGGAAACGTGGCCTTAGAAAGATTGATGTGGATAATAGGCTCTTCAAGGAAGTGATAAACAAGACTAGGCTAGTGGACCTACAAACCCAGGGAGGCAAAATCACCTGGAATAATAGACGAGGTGGATTGAAGCACGTAACATAGAGGTTGGATTGATTCCTAGTTTTGGAGAGCTTCCCCCAATCTAAACCGAAGTTAGCGGCCAAAATGAATCATTTCGATGGCACACACCACTAGACAATATCTCTAAGTTGGGAAAGTTCTATAATCCCGAGACCGACGCCTTTTAGATTTGAAAATTTATGGTTAAGGAATATGTATTTTATACAAATGATATCAATATGGTGGAGTAATCAAACGAATCTATATGGAACCCATATGTTTCAATTTCAACGGTGCTTGAAATAGACCAAATCGTGTATAAGGAAATATATAATAAGGAATTATTTAGGAACATTCAAGAGGAAAGAAGAAAATTGGAAGAAGTAATGGAGGAGATAAAAAAACAGGTAATTCTTCAGGGGTGATCGCATGAGATAAATTCATAGGAGATCAGTTCAAGAAAGAGATAAATAAAAGAGATAGACAAGAAGAGATTTTGGTTCACCAAAAATCTGGTGTCCAATGGCTATAGGAATGGGATAAAAACAATAAGTTTTCCATAATTACCTTCTTTGAAGAAGAAGCCACAACCGCATTAACTCCCTGCAAAATTAAGAAGGTACTCTATTAGAAGAACATAAAGACATTGAAAGAGAACTCGTAAGCCATTACAGTAAATTTCTTTCAAAACAAGATGTAGATTAGAGGGAGGCCACCCTTCAGATCAAAAGATCCATCCCCGGCTTAATTTCATTAGAGAAGACCAAAATTCTCATGTGACAGGTGACTTTGGAAGACGTAGAGATAAGTGTTAAAGAAATTCTGGATGGGAAGGCCCCAGGTCTTGACGGATTCACAGTTGATTTTTTCCAAGACTGTTGGAGCATGATAGGTAGAGATGTCTTATTAGTGGCGGAGGAATCCTGGAAGTCTTTCTTAGTATTACAAGCCATCAATGCAACCTTTCTGAACATAACCCCCAAGTAAACGGAATCAATATCGACAGATAAGTTGCACCCTATCTCCTTATGGAATGTTATATATAAGACCATGACTAAAGTAATTGCAAATAGATTGAAACTTCTATGCAGGAAATTCTTTCCACAGAAAAAGGAGTATTCGTGGAAGGAAGACATATTACAGATGGCATACTTATGGTGCATCAATCCATACACTCTCTTAAAATGGGCATGATTGTAAAGATGGATCTAGATAAATCCTATGATAGGATTAATTGGGGATTTTTGAGAGATTTTTCCAGCATTTGTCTTTGATAAATCCTAGATCACCTAGATCTCTGGCCCGATCTCCTTAGCCTTCTTTTCCATTATAGTTAGCGGGTCCCCATTATCCACTTTCCAAGCTTCCATAGGTATCCACTAGGGAGATCCTCTATCCCCATATTTGTTTATAATCATAGCATAAGGGTCGGGGACGTTTATAAATCGGTCTCTCCAAGAAGGGGCCCTTCAAGGCTTACATATTTTCCCTCATTTTGAACTCCTCACCCATCTCCAATTTCTTGATTAAACCCTATTAATGGGGCTTCCCACAGTCAAAGAATCAACACCCATCAAGTGAATACTAGAAATTTTCCTGAAAGCTTTGGGAATGCAAATCAACCAAGAAAAATCAAACATTTTCTTCTTGAATACTCCCATAGCAATGTAGCACAATGTCTATCTAATTCTAGGTTTCAAAATAGCCTTATTACCTTCAAAATAACTAGGGGCTCCTCTCTTGGATAAATCTCTTCGCAACCCTTCCTCGAAAGATATCATCACTAACTTGTAGGATCACCTCAACTGATAGATTCATAACGTTTCTACCAAGGGTTATCCTTATTCTAGTGGCCATGCCCATCTACTTGTTTTCGGTTCTTCACACCCTGCAAACATCCAACAAAGAATCTAAGAAATTCACAGAAACTTCCTTTGGGGAGGATATAAAAGATAAAAAAAAATTGGCCTTGGTTGCAAGGGACAAAATATGTACCCCTAAATCTAGGGAGGTCAAGGCATCAGACCATCAAAATATGGCCCATGAATTAGCGGAAAAATTATTATTGAGATGGAATAAGAACCATGATGCTCTTTAGGCAAAAATTTGGACGACTAAATATGGAAAGGTCATCCCTCCTGACGAATGGATTCAAATGGAATTATCTTGAACTTGCTTGCTCATTTGGAATTATGCATGGAAAAACAGTTTGATTCTCTAGAAACAAAGTTTCTAGGAAATCCATGATGCACGGTCGACCATGTTCTTGGAAGATTCATGGGAACAAATGCCTTCTTTGATTTCATAAGGGACCTACCAAGAAATTCAAGAGAGGGAGAGGGAGGCTCGGTGGACAAGGTTTAACCAATTTTGGGAAGAAAATACCAACCAAAATTCAAGGGGCATAAAGGCCCTCGAAGCCATTACCAGCTTGGCCAGTAGAATGGGAAGGGAATTCCCTTTAGGAGTTGGAATGAATTCTGAGCCTGATAACTATTAATGTCAAAAAATGGAGGGACATCCTCACATGGGGAAAAAGGGGAATAGTAACTTTTATATAAAGGAATATTAGGAGAAAACAACCAAATCCGAGGATATTGTCTAGTCTCTAGTATGGAGCAAGGTCTCGAACTCGCACCATTGGCCAAAAATAACAACTTTCCTATGGATAGTAATCTATAGGGGGATTTTAACTTGGGATTGAAACTTTAAAAGAGGCTATGAAGGACCTTACATATGCATAATGTGCCTCCAAGAAGGAGAAAATGTGAATCACCTTTTCAATGAATGTTGGGTGGTGTTAGAACTCTTGTATAGAAGAGTGTCGCACTTCGGAACCCTAAACATAGTAAGACATGAAATTAGAAAAACTATCGAAGAATGGAGACCAAACCCATATAGAAATCAATTTCTAAATAGAATTTGAATGTTGCTTATGGGTTTCCTTCCATGGAATACCTGGAAAGAAAGACATTGTAGGATCTTCAAAAGTCAACATAGTAAGATTGACCAAATTTGGCAAGGAATTCTTGCAAACATCTAAGAATCAATAACTTCCGCCTCCTAGAAGGGGAGGATTGGAAGACCAAGGGGGGAAACCAAGATCCTTAAAAAATGGCAATTGAACCCTAGAATAAGGAACAAGAATAATAACATAGTTGAAATAGAATGTATTCTATCTTATTTGAGGATGGAAGTGGACCTTGATTAGAAATATCTAACAATAGAAGGGGATTCAAAGATTCTCATTGCTAGGATGAGAAAGATCATTAATGGTACCCACCCGGAGAGAGTTTCAACGAACTTGAGACTATCCTGTGGTTTTTCATTGGTATCTAATTCAATACATGGTAGCTCGTCCATCATCCCAATGCATTTCAGGAGAAAAGCTAATGTGTTAGCAGATTACCTTGTGAATGTGGAAGTCGTCCAGATCTCTAGAGAGAGAAACTAGTCTTGGAGGGAGTTGGTCCCAGGTACATTGCGAGATATAGTAACCTTGTTAGCTGGGTGAGACACCTTCATCCTGAATGGGGTGAAAACTGGGGAAGTGGATGACCGCGATATAAGGGAGCCAGTTGTCCCCACAATTTCCTAAATGTGAAATCAGCTCCACTTGAAACTTTGGGGTAAGTACTCTCACCTCAGCATGACACAAATGGAGGTGGATGGGAATTTTTGGAAGTTAGTGGGAAGAAAATTTTTCTAGGAAATTAAGGTACAAATGCCTTATTTTGAGATGGTTTCCATGAATGAAGGTGATGGGATGGCATCAATGGCATCCTGCATAGGTACAATCTGTATCATGGTTAGGATACACATATACTGGGCTAATGTGATTATGATTAGAATAGTTAAGAAAGACAGGGGAAGGTTGTTCGACCGGATCTGGAAGAAGGTGGCGAGATCTATTTATAGTAATGGGGGACAGGAAAATGACTCACAACAAAGATAAGGAAATTGGGAAGTGTCGAAGAATTCTTGAGGTTCTTAGACAAACACAAAGGGACTGAGTTAAGGATTGTAAGGGGGTGACTCAAGGGATTTCTCTCACCCCGAGTTAGTACATTAAGTTCTAAATGCCAACAAGAGATGAAATTTTATTTCCTTTGGTGGCTTTTCGACCAAGAGGTACATGTTTTAGTCTTCTCAATAGAGCAAGGGTAATTGGGGTAGGTTTAGGGGGATCGAGTTTAGTCTAAGGAGTCTAATGCAAAGAATGAACTTTCGAGTTTTGATAGCCTTCATAGTAATATTGGTCGTGGTAAGAAGAAATGTGAACCAAAGGGTAGGCCCATTCCATGAAAGAGCCAATCAAGATCTAGAGTTGAGACTGCAATGGGAGAGCCAAATAGAAGTTTGCATAGTCTCTGCTCTACAAGAGAAAAGAGGGTTATGTCGAGGCTTTAGGATGAGGTTGGAAGAAAAAGGAGGGTAACTTCTAAGGAGGAGATTCCGGAAGAATCAAAAGGTTGGTTCCTTGACCTGGGTTAGACACGCACTAGAGAGACTAAATACTTTCATCTGGAATAAGTCTATTGGATCAAAAAATGATTTTCACGCAAGAATTAGTGTAGAAGCAGTAGGAAAATGTCGCAACCAGGAAAGTGGTAAGGATTCTTGAAGCAAAATTTGAACTTTTCTGCAAAGCTAAATTTGGAATTCATAGAGCAGGATCAAGAGGTTAGCAAGTGAAATTTGAAGCATCGGGAGACCGAAGGAAGCTCTTATGGACCCAAGGCGAGACCGATTGTGATACAGGAGGTCATGCTAGAGATGGAATCTAGCCTAATCAAGAAGCCCGTAAAGAAACCACGCAAGAGATGTCTCCTCTGCCAGGACTTAGCTCAAGGTGCCTTCTCGCTCCCTTCCAAGAAATGAGCATCATAATAACATGTAGGGTCTTTGGGTTGGTTCACTTGTGGTATATTTTTGGTTTTCACAATCAAAAGTCTATGTATAAGTACATTAAGTATCATAGTCTCAATAGGAACACCGATACTATCAATTTTTTTCTATATAATTATGAACATTGCTATTGTCCTTTTATCTATGAAAAAATTATATGTATCTGAGTTGTAAGGAGAACTTTCTGGCCTGCAGGATTTTGGATTTTGTCAGTCCTCGTGATCTCAAAATTTTGAGGGGCTTCAACTTTTTTGTTTTTGGCACGACTGAAAATCAGTCGTAATAGAAATCTATAGTTTGGGTTCTTCTTAAAAAAAAAAATCTAAATGTTTATTAAATGAGAGATTACAATAAATCTTAGAATCTTATAATTATAATAATTATAAATATAAATAAAATTATCATAAAATAGTTACAATTAAATATATTTGAAAAACTTTAATAATTTAGTTAATTAATTTAAATAAAAAAAAATATAAATATTTAATAAAACATTATAACAACTATACATAAAATCATAATACTAGTTTAACAAATAAAAAAAAGTTATTCTAGATTTAAATTTAGTGATAATATATCACATCCACAACCTTATTTGTATGTTTTTTCTTTATTTTTAAACTTGAGTATCATTTTTTTTACTAGAATGTAGGTGTGAGAAAAATCATATAATTCATCAAATTCATTTTAAGTTTTAATTTTTAGTCAACTTTATTTAACTTGCAATTTTTATATTTAATTTTATTTTTTAATAATATATTTTTAATCATATTATTATAACTTAAAAAGTAATTAAATATAATATAGTAAAATGTATTAATATTAATTATATATTAATAATTATATCTAGAGGAGTTTTAGTTTTATAAGGTAGTTTGAAAAAGATTTTTGGAATGAATAATAATCAACTTAGATTTATCTTAACTCTATAGTTATTAAAAATCTCTCAAATCTATGAACGTGGAAACCTTTAATCTTTCCTCAAATTTTGTATTTTAAAAAAAAATTGCACCTAAAAATACTTATCCCTCTCAACCCTTACTTATCCCTCTCAACCCTTCATAAATAGAGAGTTAATATAAATTTAGATTAATTATAGATAAACTATAATAAATATTTATATTATAATAATAATAATCTATTTTTAAGGTCATGGCCAAGCCAACACACCAAATTGGTGTATGAGACCCCCTTGTTTGTGGGACAAGGGACCCCCCTCGGCCCAACGATTTGACTGGTAAAGTCTACGAAGGTATACATACCCTACCCCCATCTGGATTTTGACCTCTTAAAAAGAAACACATGTTCTTAACCATTAGGCCCACACATGTTCTTAACCATTATACCAATACTACTTTAATTATTTTTCAAATTTAGAATTTCTCATCTGAGATCATATTTATTTACGTTTCATTATACTTTATATATCATTGTTATTTAATAATACGTATTTACTTAACCACAATCATATGTGCTTAAACTTTGATGGAGAACTTTGTTTAACTTGTATTTTTTTTTTTTTTAATTATAAATTTTTAATAATATCTTCTTAATTATATTTTTATTAAAAATATTTTTAAAAATAATTAAATATAATAGGTTTAGAATATGTTTCCCTCGACTAGTTGTTTGAAAAGATTGTAAGGGAGCTTATGCGTGGTAGGGATCTCGATACCACGTGACTCGTGGTACACTCTTCGACAAATTTCCCTATTTTTCTTGGTATTGCAACTCCACATCATGGAAGGGACATTCCCTTGCACGATGAGTACAAAACATAGTATAAACTGTTGGTGGTCGGGGCTATGAATAATTGTGGAAGTACCAAAGGACCTTCAATTATTTTTTATGGCAGTAAATTCGTCATACATGGTGTCTATCTATCTGGCCCGTTCAAATGACTACTCCATAAACAAATGCGGACTTAGTGTTGCTTTTCATATCCTCTCCACATTTGGATTTTTGGTCATCCGTAGGTGGGCAATTTTTTTGGTCTTGTGAATTTGGTCATGGAGAGGGAGGGCTAATCTCATAATCCTATGAAGTTTCCTATGTATACATTTTCTATAATGCAATAGAAAAATTACT
>ML782305.1:280046-309862 GCA_009831015.1 Picea engelmannii
CAACTGAAGACTTGCCACGGTTAACTACATGCATGTCATTCCAATGGACACCAGTTGAGATAACAGGTGAAAGGGATAGTTTGGCTATCAGTTGTGATTTGTTCACACATGCAGTGGATATGCTTATGAGCATGTGCAAATGATTCATTCGATTCATTGCGAGAATTCAGATTGCAGAGATTGTGCAGAGGAGGCAGGTTGTCTAGACACAGAAATTGGCACATGTATTTGCTAATTTGTGTATGATAGTGTGAGACGATTGTATTGTACTGAAAGCTCTTGGATTAGAGTTTTATATGAGATTGTTTCATGATTCACGATATACATAATATATGATAGTGGAGTTTTTAGCTTTACGCTTTCCCGATAAAACTCTTGTGTTGTGTGTTATTGATATTTCACTTTGTGCATTGTGGTTGTGATCGTGGTTTAAATTGCTTCCGCAAAAGTTATAGTAGAAGAGATTCTGTATTTAACAATAGAAAAACTTGTTAGATCAGTAGAATCACAGGAATACATTAATTTGTATCGAAATTTCTACATGGAGGTGGCAAGAGTGACGTTAAGAGGTATTAGTTCCAACATGGTTGCTATGGGAGCAAAAATCTTGGAGGTGGCAAGACCGATGTCTTGGAGATGGCAAGAGCGACGTCTTGGAGGTGGAAAGATAGATGTCTTGTAGGTGGCAAGAGAGACGTCTTAGACGTGGCAAGAGCAATGTTAAGAGGTATCATCTCCGATGTGGCTGTTATGGGAGCGACACTCCAAGACGTCGCAATAGCGACTATGTTGTAGGTATTTAAAAAAAAAATACAATATCAATACTAAGAGGGACAGGTACATTAACCTTTGCTAATATACTATCCATATCAATATTTAAATCTATATCATCGGTCTTAGGCAAGGTCGGTTGAGGAGGAGGACTAAATTCCAATGGTAAAGGGGGTCTTGTCTAATGAGGTTTAGGATCACTAGAATATGTCTCGGGTGTGTTATCACACGAACTCGCAATTGTTGAGCTAAAGTCCAAAAGCTCAAGTGAAATGATGCGTAACTTAGAGGGAAGGCCCTTGTCACCTCACCAACCCTCTGTCACCTCACCTACTATAGGTCTGTCCCAGCAGCCTTAGGAAGGGTCGAACTCTGTGGGGCCTTTTGGAGGGAGGATCGAACCCTATAACATCTTGGAATGTGTGGACAAATGGTTATTGGAGCTGATAAACATGAAAACAAGAGCATATTTTAGCACTGGGGCTCATCCAGGAGTCTTCTAAGCATATGTTTAATTGTTTAATGCTATGTTAGAGGTTAGGGCTAGCTTAGATACACTTCTGTTACAGAAATTGTTGCTGCAAATTCTTGATGATTGGTATTACTGGTATGATCAATTTGGACAACAACCTCTAAGAGGGTTTACTGTTGGTGACTATTTAGTATTGGACCCTGTATTGGATATTGCTACAACTGATGATTTTGATACTATTATGGATGTTGGATATACTCATTGTTTCTACTGTGTTGGATATTATTCATTGAATACAAGTTCATTGTTGATTGTATACTGTTCATTAATGTTGTTGTATGCTAAATAACTTGCAAATAAACCTTTTTTTTTACTGTTGTCAAGAATTGGTGCTTGTATATTTCTAGTCTGGTTCAATAAGGAAACTCACTACCTATTGCAAAACTATTGCATAATCACCATGTTGCCAGCTGTCCTAGGACCCTAGAAACCCTAGGGATATTATAGTGGGATCATAGCTTTGATCATGCCAGCATGTGGTTGATTGGATGATGAGCAAACAAGGATCAGTGAAGCAAGGAACACCTGAAATATCAGAAGAAGAAGAAACAAGGTGCATGGGGGACCATAATGATGACAGTGTGTTGCACATATTAAGTGATTTAGCCAAAGGGCAGAATGAAATGAAGGAAACCTTTTCTAAAGGAATTGACACCCTCACCCAGCTATTGAGCCCACTTCAGGGCTTGATCTCCAATGGGGGCAATGGGCAGACTGGGCATCATGCAAAGGGGAGTAACAATGAAAATGGACAGAACAGTCCACGAGCTGAAGGGAGCAACAATGGGGTCCCGATAGGATGGATCAATCTTCATGTGTCTAGGCAAATTATGCATCCCACCATGAGTAGGATGACACCTGGACCTCTCCTACCTAGCTTCATTGAAGAGAAACCAGCACAGCAGAGGCATGGTGAGGAATTTTCCACATATTTCCAGGAATACCAAGCACTTGGAGAAGAGTTTTAGGAAACTATGACTTTACATGACTACTTGAACATTAAATACAAGAATTGACCTAGAGAAGGGCATAGAGGAGCACCAGGACAACAACAGAACGTTGATCTAAGGAGAAAGGTGGGCAAACTGTACATCCCATCATATGACGGTGAGGATCATGAATGGTGGTATCAGGGCTCGTGACACAAGGATATTCTAGCATCACATCTTATGTGGAGTTTACACAGAGACTGATGGACAGATTTAATAGGAAGGATCCATAGATCTGCTTCTGTGAGCTAGCACAATTGAGACAGATAGGAACACCTGAGGCATATATTGCAGAGTTCGAGAAGGTTTTTTTGCAAGTAACTGGCATCTTAGAGCATAGATTGGTGATGTTATTCACAGAGGATTTAGATGAACCCCTGCATGTGTGGGTCAAGGCCTCCAATTCAACCACACTACAGGATGCGGTTATGAAGAAACTTGACATGATAGATACATTATCAAAGACAAAAGGGCCAACCAAACCCTACATTCCTCCCAAACTCCAAGATAACAAGTCATTCCGAAAAGATGGGACTGAGAAGGATTGTATGGATGAGGAGACTGGAAGAGAGCTTATAGACGAAAGAATATTTTCTTCACATGTAGGGACCCCTGGGGGCTGGGGCACAGGTGAAAGGGTAAAGGAAAAGCATATTACATAGAAGTACTTTTTGACGAAGAAGATGATGAGGAAATAAGCCATAACGAGGAAGAGACACACAATAAACCTAAGGAGGAGCCACCAGAGTGCAGTCAAAGAAGATGAATCGCCGCATAAGGAGAATAAGAAAATGGTCATAGCCACACTATCAGGATTTCACAGGTATCACACCTTCCATATCAGAGGGGTTGTACAGGAACACCGGATTACTTCATTGACTGATAGTGGGGCCACCCACAATTTTATTGATGAAACCCTAGTTGACATGAAGGGCATTCCGATAGAGGAGTTCAAAGGATTCAGTGTGGAAGTAGCAAACGAGTACACCCTGGAGTGTACTCACATGATCATAAGATTACACATGACGTTGGGTAACTACACATTGTGTTGGATATTATTCATAGAATACAAGTTCATTATTGATTGTATATTGTTCGTTAATGTTGTTATTTGCTAAAGAACTTGCAAATAAACCTTGTTTCTCCTGTTGTCAGGAATTGGTGCTTCTATATTTCTCAGTGTTGGCAAACATCGACATCGACAAAATATCGTCGCGGGTTTGAAAACAAAAATATTGGCAACATCGGGGAAAATATCGGAAAATGTCATAAGAATGAAAAACAATATTGTAAGAATGAAAATATCAGAAAATATCGCCGACCTTGATTTTGAAGATAATATCGCCAACATTGAGATATTATCGAGATGTTGGTAACACTGATATTTCTGGTCTGGTTCAATAAGGGAATTCACTACCTATTGCAAAACTACTGCAAAATTACCCTGTTGTCAGTTGTCCTAGGATCTGAGAAACCATAGGGATATTACAACCTCCAAATGAATAGTACAAGATTTAGAACTTTGATGGAATTGGTAAAACATAATATAAGGAAGTCTTAAAAATAAGAAAAAAAAAATTGATATCTCGTCAACTTGGTTGAAAAAATCAAAGTTATGGGGAAGTATTTACAGTGAGATATTGGTGATGAAACAATATCTATTTTTCAAAGTTTTCTATGACCATCCCACCTTGTATTTTATGCACTTTTATCTGACTTGATAAAAAAATCCCTTTAAACAAAAAACAGAGAAAAATGAATACGAGGATATGATCTTTCAAACCAATTACATTGTACTGAGATCAATGCGAACCAAATAAAATCCCAACTCCATTTCCAACTGTTTTTAGTATTTACCCAACAACAATTCCCGAAAATAAGACAAATACATAACTCCTCTCCATGCAATGCCTCCATAATCCCATATACAGTTGATCGTTGTTTACAATGAACAATAATTGTTTGCATTATAATCTTTTTGATATGTTGAGTTAATGTACCATTGATGCGTAATATAAAATATTACAAGACAAGTTCATTTCCAATCAACTTAACCTTTCTAATTCCAGATCATAACTAAAACAAAGACTAAAACACTAAATGTTGAGAAGAGATTTACAATATTACATATAAAGCATTACTTAAGTTCGGAAGAAAAAAATAAGAAAAGAACAATATAGCAATTAAAAAAAGATTCTTTTCTAGCCAAATAAAACTAAACATGAAGATTAATCCACAACTCAGCTAGCTATCTGTAACCTTGACAATCAATATTACTTGAAAACAGTAATAGAAAACAATAGTTTTTACTATATTAACATTTTTTGTCCTTAAGATATCAAATGGGAGAAAGGAAATATGTAATCAAATGACACATAAGCATGTTTGCAACTTTTATTCAAAACACAACATATGCAAGTTGCTCACAAGATAGCAAAATAATCCATACAATTTGAAGCAAGATCTCCACGAGTCATCAACCCATATTCTCAACCAAGAAGTCTACATGCTAGCTTTACAAGGCTAAAAATGTATCAATAGGGTCGATATCGACTACCCCCACTATTTCCACTACCTTGTTTGCTTCCATAGCCAGTTCGACCAGATCTATTTGGTTCAAGTTGTGCTCCTTGAGTCCCTGGCTGTTGTCTACACCCCAAAAAAACATAGAATGAGGATACAGATAATTGTATGAAACTTGTCAATTGGGTAGAGCTCATGTGGTTCGGAGGAATAATTTTTATCCACCCCACCCAGGTTCAATTCCTGCAAGTGCAGTTGGTCTTGAGCCCTATCCATCATGGTTAGTTAGTTATACGAATTTACCATGATATCAAAGCATTAGAAAGATGTTATACAATTACAAAAACAATCAAAAATAAGATCAACGATATTTTTAAAGCATTGAAAGTTCAAACCGATCATGGTTATGGAAGTGACAGTAACAATACACAAAGGCTAAAACCATGTCAGGGTAGCTTTGTCATCATCACTACTTACACTACAAATTGTTATCCTTAGTAGGATATGCAGAAAATTAGTTGCATTCTTTAACATACTGTATACCATAATAATGCAAACTCATCCCTAGAGAGAATGATATATTTTTGACACTTAGGTATCTTCATCCATACCAAAAAATAGTGATGGCATTTTCAAGATTGAGAATATTTTTAGGGGGGTTGGGGTCTAAAAAACAATTTTCACTTCTCCAAAGACTTGGCAGTAAAGAGTGTATGGAGGCTTATCCAAGGTAAGGATCTGTGTTTTTTGGTTGTAGTGCAGAAGTATAATAGCCCTAGGACTGTAGAAGATTGGATCAAAAAGACTGTGAAGAATCAAGAGTACTCATGGAAAGCATTCCTAGCCTTTCCTGTCATTGGGAATTAGCTTGTGTGGAGAGTTGAAAATGGTTCAAAGATAAGATTGAGGGAAGACCCTTGAATGGGATGCAATGATGACTATAGGCTGCCAGTACACATGGTTTTGTTTTTGGGGGAAAGAGGCTTTTTAAATGTTGGTCAGATAGCAAATCACGAGCTTTCTTCTATTCGGAGGAAGGTGTGGTTATCTGCTGATAGGATTGGCTAGAGGGGAAGATGTTGTTATTTGGGATGCTTTCACTGCTATCCTTGCGTCTATCCATGTCAGTATAAGTGAGAAGGAAGACAACATCATTGGTCAAAAAATCCCACTGGGGAGTGTACTCTAAAGATTGGTTATAAATCTTTTTGCTTTAGGGAAGTATTGGAGGAACCATCATGGTGGTGGAAACTAGTGTGAAAGTTCAAATTCCCTTCAAAAGCTCATCATTTTATATGTCTGGTGCTTAATAATATAAATCTCTAACATGGGATAACCTACAAAATAGGAATAAAAATGGCCCCGGCAGATGTCGCTTGTGTAAAGTGAATGAGGAGAGAATCGTTGATCCTCCTCACTTCTCCCAGTAATGATGCCTTCCCGCCACCTAACATCCAATCAAAAAATCAGGAAGCTACTTTTTGAAGCATCAAATAAAAACAAATAAATGTATAGAAAATAAAACATGAACATTTAGACAGGGATTGTATCATACTCAAACACGTCACCAAGGATAATTATGTACATGAAATTTTCAAAGGATAAAGAAAGTGGAGTTGACTAGGTAATACAACAATCAATAGAAATGTCTATGTTAAGTAAAGTGTATGACTGCAAGGGTTAAGAACATGTGCTAACATATTAACAATCATAAAAACGCACAGATATAATTTCAAGTTAATGTTTGATTCAGTTCAAAGTGAAAATAATATTAACAAAATATTCCACAACATGGCACAATGGGATTGACTAAATGCAAATCTCTTTATGGAACAATAGGCAACAACTATGGAACAATAGAACATAAAAGTCCTTTCATTCTGATACCAAATGCCATCTCAGACAAACACCCAAATTTCATATAGACTTATAGTTAATATGGTTTAAATGTCCTGTAATCATAGAAGGTCGTTTTGAAGGTCAAATATGATATTGAAATGGTTAACCAAACAGCCAAATTTCATACATCCTTGCAGTTCAATGTGATTTAAATGCCCTGTAATCATAAAAGGTCCTTTTGAAGGTCAAATATGATATTGAAATGATTAACCAAGGGGAAAAGAAGAATAAGGTGGAATAGATAGCTACAAATTCATTCAAAGGAGGTCATTTAACCTAAAACCATTATACTACAAGAAACATAATATGGGAGGGAATCTCATTTATTCCATATAAACTAACTATTCAACTGCTTTGAAAGAAAGAGTCTCAAATTCTGTTGTAAAATGTGACCACAATATGCAAAAAGGAAGTCATCGTAACAATGTTTAACATTTTTCCTTTACATACTAATGTATCATCCTTATAAATGACAACATCCTTATCCATGATAGCACAAATATGAAGCATAGGATTTCATAAATTTGACAATTTATAGAATTAATTTGATCATTTTGTTGCTATTATCAATATTGCAGTTTCTTAAAAAAATGAGTTAAAACATTTTGCAGCAACATAAATGCATCTTAAACGTTTTAAAATCTTCTGAAAATAAATAAAATATGGCACACGCTTACCAACAAGTGTTGGGAGCAAAATCTTTGTGCTTAATAATGTCAATAACAACACCCAGTCTAACCAAGGGATTGCATCGATGTCGAGCATGAACAACATAATTGATTTGATAATTGATCTGTAATAGAAACTGCAAATACATCCGAAAAGAAACTGAAAATCTTGAGTTTGAGATATTATTCCAAATATGTAATATGTATCACCAATAGAATTGGAAGAAAAAAAAAAGTTGTTTGATTAGATTGGAGATCAATCTAAACCCCTAAGAAATAAAATTGAATAAAATAAAGGAACCAAGTACTTTAGTGGCTAGACCTATAAATATTTCCAAACAATAGAAAGGTAACTACCATAAACACTCTATCAGGTCGAAAAACATGGATCTTATCCACAACCCCTCCATCAGAAGGAAGTTGGTCACTACAAATTAACAAAGATGGGTTAGTCAACTGCTATAATACTAAACATACAATCCATTTAAAACATAAACCAATAAAAAGTTGATTTAAACAACTAGTACAAAGTAGAGAAGTACATTTCCAAAAACCCATCAACAATAGTTTGTATTGCCAAAATAACCGTTTCCTTGGAACAACAAGGAAAATGGGGTTCTAAAATACAACTGCAGAGTGAAATAATGGCTTTGTAACAATTGGTGCTGAGAATATGTCTGAATCTTTAGGAAACTAGAAAATGTTGTCTGAATTTGGTGAATTTACCTTACCTCACATGAGTTACCTTGGCATCGTGAGATATTTGATCATAGAACTACCTTCACTAAAGGTTGTTCTTGCCACGACTCCATCACACATAATATAGATTTTTACTACTATTGTGAGAGAACAGTCCTGAAAATGACAACCCTTGCATGATAACAAATCTAAGGATTCACTCTGAAACTGGATAATTTTGCAGATTGTGTTTATAGAAAGTTCAACTTCTTTGTTCCTGAATTCCAACTGCCATCAAAGGTGAGGACCTCCTTATCCAAGAGAATATCTAAGGGATTGTTTGAATTATGAAGACAGTGAATGGAAACAAGGCCATGAGACCCATGTAGGAGTGCTCTTATGAAGGTCAAGGAACAAAATTTCACAAAGATTAATAATTTGTACAACTGGAATGGATGAGGGCTTTGTTATCCACCATTTGTACAAGGATTTGAGTCTTGACATGTCATTTTATGATGATTCTAGCTCCTCACAAGGTCTTGGACAATCCTTATGCCTAAACTCACAGTGATGATGCATATTTTCCAGCATATAAAGTGCATTTATTTCAGGTTACAAACCTAGACAAAGGATGCTTCCTACAACACTATTTTGGACTTGTATAGTTTATGATTGAGATAGAAACTTTAGGAATATTTTTCCACTAGATCAGCAGAAAGTAGTGTTGTTGCTACAGAAGGGTCATGCCTTCTGTCATTGTCCAACCTATTCTAGCCTTTACATTTCCAGGAAGATCTGAAGGTAAATTTAAAAGGTGCTAAAATCAGCATTTGAGTAGCCTGTGAGAGCATCTTGGATGCCTATCGCAGTAGCCCATGTTTTTTTATCCTATAGAAGCAACATTGGAAGCTAATATCAACCATAGAAAATCAACACCTTTTATAGATTCATTGGTGGGGAGAATGTTCATCAAACAAGTAGAAATTGACCAGATCTATGCATATACAGCCTCCTCAACAAGCGGGTATGGAAGCATGATAGAACCAAGTTGGAAGAAAACTCCAAGGATGTGCAAGACAAAGATTTTCTTTTACTCCAGTTGTTGGAATGTTGGAACAGATAGAAACACTAGTGGCCTACAGACCTGTTTCAGGCATCATGGAAGAGATCAGTGGTGTACATAAAGGGAGGAAAAACAACAAGTTTATCATCCTTTTCCAGCTTCATTGAGCTCTAGTGTGTGGTACCATTAGTGATTAGTGTCTTCCCATGCCCATTCCCCGTAAAGAAACATTGCTAGGGGATAAACTCCCTTTTGCTATTGAACTCCAAGCTTCTCGGTAATTGTTAGAAGTGGAAATACTTTTTTTTGTCCTAACATTCAAGAATTTTTTTCAATCTATGAGAATTATATGTTCAAATACAGAGCCACCGCATGAAGAGGAAAACCAATTACAAAAAATGGTGCACCTACAGACGATCTGAGGTTATTCCACATATTTCTCGATGAATATGCTTTTGGTTATTCCAACCAACCCCACCTGGACTATTAAAATTGTCCTCCTCTTCATCACTCCTTTGCTTCCTAGTATAACCTCCATAGCCCATTTGTATAAATTGCTTCCCTAAAAATATTTATCTTTTTGTATTTGCACTAGAATTATCTATTTACTATATGGAGATGAGATGATAAAATACATTCAATTTGTACTATAAAGAACAATCAAAGAAAACACTCATCAAGCTAAGTATATAACAACCAATTCATATCCAGGAAACAATATCACCTACCAAAACAAACCAAATGCTACATCAGGCATGCAGATTTCAAATGATATTCATAAATGGCTAATCACAAAAACAATAGGTTATGTATTCTCCAGCAAAATATTATGTTATCCAGGACTAGGACTAGGTTTGAAAATGGCTAATAAAAAAAACAACGGGTACAATATTCTCCAAGGAAATATTGATGCTTTTTTCCAATATTCATAATAGTGAACAGCTCCCACCTCGACAAAAAATCATTCAAACTGTTTTTTAATTTTATGCCAAACAAGAAATGGTTACAAAGTGAACTAGTTGACAGAAAGCAACAAAAAACCAAGCAAAACAATTGGTGATTGATATCATACCTTAAAAAAGGGTCATATTTTCAGAGGTTTGAGGTATGAATTATTTGTTAAAAAATAAATGATAATACAAACAAAAAGTAGTAACTGCATCTACCAAGCATGCCTCCATAATTAAAAATCATTTTAGATCCACCTTTCCTGTTCACTTATGCTGGATTGAAATCACTAGCATCCATTTTGACTAGCATCCCTATCAATTACTTTCTGAAAGAAAAGAAAAACCGTTCTTATCTACTTATGAATGCAAATACCCCTTTTTTCTTTATTTTGTTGGCAAATCCCAAACCATATTCATCCATTTAATTTAGATTTTTTGAGATCTGGAAAAAAATTGTAGTAACGCAGGAAAGAAAAAAATGGATAAGATGCTCTTCTTCAATGCCTATGATACATCCTATACATAGAATTCCATATCAATGAAAGAATGCCCAATCAGTTTCCAAGGTAGTTCAGTTCCATAACTGTTGTTGATTGTTAACCTCCCAATGCACCACATATCACTATGGGTGCACAAAAATAGTTCATATTCTTGACACATGTAGATGTTAGGTGTGTGGGTGTCCCATTGAAATGTGTGCACACGAGATGTTGAGGCAGATGTGTGTTGGGCACTGAGGTGTACATGCATAGATTGTGGAAGTGTGAGTGCATATGCTAGAAAATTGGACACAGAATAGAGATATAGTATGCCAAATGGTGCACACAACTGTAAGGTGTTATAGTGGCCTAGGAGGAGGATGGCACAAAGAATAGGTGTTTATTGGTGGGAATGGGCTAAGGACTAGTGCTTGTGCTTAGATTAGAGATGGTAGAGAAATCAAAGTTAGCATGCTAAAAGCATCCACAAAAATATACCCTCTTTTGGTTTCATCACAAATATGAGGTGATGGTGACTAACAAGTGCAAGTTATCCTTGATCATAAGTCACAGTATGCTCTACCTGACCCTGATGTTAGAAATATGGGATATGCTTTTTCTCCCTGAACATGTGCTAAATATAGAAGAGAAAGACAATATTTATACTTCTTTTGGAAATTCTTGTTGTATTTGGACTGAAAATAGGATCACAAACAATGATTTTTTATTGGTTTGCATGCTAAACAATTACAGGGGACAGATCCATCATGATCTCATGTGAACACCCTTTCAAAATGTTGCCATAGAGTATGCCTTAGTGTTGATGTGTGAATCCTACCCATTGTGCTAGTCACATCATATTGTCATAATAGTGTGCTACCAACAACTTTCTTCTTATATTTGATGCCCACAAAATTGTTTACTGCTACCTCCCTGTCATGCTACAGGATACTCTCTAAAGAGTGATCTACTTCCAATGCACCTGTCCTCAGCAGATCTGGAGATACACACTTTCACTGTTGTTAACATTCTGAAGGTACTTGAAACCAGGTCCATGAATGAAGATCTCTCCTTTGATTAGTGCACCCCGCCTCATGTGTAACCCCTCCATGAATGGTGTGTTCATTAGCAACTTGCCATGCTTGACAATCTCTCTCACTAGTTCACCTTCTCTCCTGCAATAGCTAAGCAATTAGTAGCTCAACTTATTGAAGCTAAAAGGAGAACATGTTTGAAGCAACACAATAAATTAACACTTGCACCTCAAATCCAGCTTCCAAATTGAATTTTTTTTTGGTGTGGGTAATGCCACATAAGAACCCTTTTGGTCTCACAATGGTTATGCATATGGGAATATTCACAATGCACACACATAGAAAGAGTAGATTACTTCTTAATGTGCAATGATATCCCATTATAGGTATATTCCACTAGAGTAAATCTTATAATACATCACACGGATAACAATCACAAGCTAATGGCCTACAAGGCATGACACACATACCACCAATGATGTTAGTATCAAAGTGAGGGAGGATGCTATCACCTCAACCCAAGGACTTGCACCCCAAAGCCATTTTCTGGGTCGGCAAAGCTTTTGGTCGAAGTAATGCCTCAAAAAACCTCATTGTTTGACAATTGTTATGCTTTTGGTATTATTTAGAACAAACCCATGAGAGAAAAAATAGTAAAGAACTTATTAATGTGGAACAAAATCCCATCATAGGGATATGCCACTATGGTACAAGCTTATGTATCACATGGATAACAACCACAAGCTAGAGAAGGCACACAAGGCATGAAATTGATATCGTCAACAATGTTAGGTGCCCATGTGAGGAAGGTTTCCATCACATCAATCAAAGGACTTACATTCCAAAATCAACTTGCAGATTGGCAAAGATTTTGATTCAGGTATTGCCTCATAAACCCAATTTGTCTCACAATTGCTATACATGTGAGATTATTCAACAAACATGTGGCAAGAGTACAATATTGCTTGTGTTTGTTTGGTGGCAGTGCATATGTGACCAAAGAGTACAGTACTTAGTAATTAAAATATAATCCCATCACAAGGATAAGCCACTATTGTAATAGCTTGCAATACATCACATGTGTTTAGGAGTGTGCACCTGGATGTGTGTGTGAGAGAGATGGATATATAGATTGTATCCACATCCTCAAGACCAAAGTGGTCTATATGACTGAAGTCACATCAGTAAAAGGCCATGCCTTGAAAAATATACTAAGAAAAAGTGTTGCCAAAGTACAAAAATATGCTAGAAAAGCAAGGGGATTCCCTAAATATGTTGTTGAACAGAGCTTCCCTGAATATTTTGCTAAACAGAGCATTGATATTTCTACAGGGAAAGAAACACATCAAAGTATATACCAGACAAGGATTTTTAGGAATACCATATGCATGGAAAAAACACAATATTTTTTTGCATGATAGCAAGGCACTAACAAAAACTTGATGGTGGAAAGATGATGACTAGAAGTGGACTTGTACCTGTGGATTTCATGTTGAAGAATTCTTGGTTTTTGCTTATTTAGTAAATGCCTCAAAGGCATATTTATAAGATGGAATCATCAGTGTAGTGACATGGGTTATAATAGTTATTTCTTTGTTGCTTATATGATGTTCAGAGATGCATAGCAGAGCTTCAGGACCAAGTTACCCCATTTGATTCAGAAACTGCAATCGCTCTGTTCCAGAAACAAAAGGACTATCCCTTTTAAAAAAAACTAGTGATGATGGTGAGAGTATCTTCTTTGCAGAAAACATAGGTGACCTATTTTATCAAGGGTGGTGCCAAATATTAAAGCAAGGTTCAGAGAGATCCCAGGAGAGGTGTAGTCCAAGCATTTATAAATCAAGGACAATCCATTGACAATGCTTACTCAAAATGTCAATGGAGTTTATCTACAGAAAAATCTTGTGGGTATAGTGCAACTCTTAAGGTTAAGTTGAAATACCTTCATGATTATGTTGGGATCAATACAATTATGCTACACATTCCAACTAGAATCTTAACATGATTATTTTGGGTCACATGTGGTTTTGAATATTATTGTAATTACATTGCATTCCCAAAATGGAAACCCAATGCAATTATTGTTTGAACAAGTAGGTTGGATTGTTTCCATAATTACTCTTCATGCTTTAATGTAACCCTAACATTGTTACACCATTATAGAAGGGATTTGGTGAGAGTAATTGTTACCAAATAGGTGTTGTATTTAGAAGAATAACATGAGTAGAAGAAACACATGGACTTTCTAACAATATAGGAATTGAGGTGATTATGAGAGGGAGCTAATGGCATTTCTCACAACCTGGTCATTTATAGCATGAGTGGAATGCACACATGACCTAATTGTATAAGAATACTATCAACATTGAACAAAAATTACATTAACCATAAGAAAACATGAGAATACCTAAATTTGTCTACCTCTACTTTCTACTTCCCTCCTTGACTTTGCATTGGTTATCCATCCATTCTATAGCTGCCAGGGCTTCCACACATTTGGTAGCATGAGAAGTGACCCAACCAATTCTTTGAACCTCATAACCATTACCATAAACTATGGGGGGATTTCCATTAAACCAAGTGAAACTATGGGGGGATTTCCATTAAACCAAGCTTAGAGCAAGCCAAGATTTTGGGCCTAGTTCTGGAAGAGATCTGAAGCAAGAAAGTGGATGTCTCGAGCCCAAGTTCTGGAAGAGATTCGAAGTGATAAAACCGAAGGTTCTTAGTTGAGCTGTGGAAAGAGTTATTAATTTCAGGTTCGAAGAAAACCAGGGCCGAGGTTTCTAGTCTGAGTTGTGGAAGGATTTTCTATGTAGAGAAAGTCGAGGTTTCGACCCAAGTTGTGGAAGAAATTTACTTAGTCAGGTACGAAGCAATCGAACCGAGGGTCTGAGATGAGTTATGGTAATGGTTTGGTTTATTCCATAATCAAGTCGAGTGTTCAAAACCGAAGTGTAGGAGGGTTTTTGATGTTACCATTCTGAGAAGAATATAGAGAAGTATCAACTTACCATTCTCTTCGTGAGCTCTCTCTCCCAGTTCCCTCTACAATATCTCTCTAACCTTGCAGCTAGTGCACTCTCTCCCTGTTCCCTCCGCAAGTTATCTCCTTGGGCGTGAGTCTCCTTGAAAGGGCACGAGTCTCCTTGAAAGTAGTTTCTTTGGGAGGGAGCATAAAACCTTGAATTGGCATGAGTCCCACATCCTATTTGTAGATACGGAATGGGAAGAAATAATGTAGATGCAACTAGATACAGAATGGGAAGAAATAATGTAGATGCAACTAGTAGAACTAGATTAAGAGAAAGATCAATATTTCATTGCTGGTGTTTCAATTGTGTTAAGTGGACCAAGTGGTTAGATGTATTCAAGCAATTTTTGGCTCATGCTCTTACCTTTATTCAAGAATTGGCCGCCTCTTCATTTCAAGGGGAATTAGAAGATTAGTTAGCATCGAAGCCATAGAATTGACTTAAGGATGATTCAATGGGTGTGGTAGAGGCTTGTTGGCCTTCATTTGCTTTGGTATTTTTGTGCAAGAAATAAGAATGATGGGAATTGTGATATTTGGATAGGTTTGACCATTTCAAATGGACCCTCAAAACTAGCTAAAGAACTAGTGGGAAAAAATGTTTTTGCAGGTTAAGTTGGGTAGTAAGGTTTTTCGGGTTACTTTGGATGGGAACCTTGTGATATCCCCCTCGCCTGGGTGGTATTGTCAGGGCTATTTTCCTATCCCTCTTTTGTTTTCTATTATGATATTTGACGTCCATTTAATTTGTCTTTATTGCTTGTTTCTTGGGATAATTTGGAGGTAGGGGCCCACGAGAATCTATTGTGGTTTTTTGGTTTAGTGGTGATGTTCCTTTAACAACATGGCAACTTCGGTGATGGAGTTTGAAGAAACTGGATTATTGGGTGTGTCCGACAAGGAGAAATGGGACCAGGAAGGTATTTTCAAGAATGTTGATGAGTTATGTGGTTTAAATGGAGGTCAGAAGCATTTATGAACCCCATTAAACTCTTTGGAGCTATCACCTCTGGCATCATCATCTCCGTCTTCCATTGGTCTTGCTTCTTGTGATAACTCAGTCTTGAACTTCTAGTCCTCTAGGCCTCCTGTTACTATTGAGAGGTTTGTAACATCAAGTGATGCTCGAGCAAGCTATTTTTAGGAGGGTGATAACAAGGGTGGTAACGGTATAACTCGTAAGGAAATTTGGACTGTTAAGGATCCTTCCTAGACTCATGGTCCGTGTGAACTAGAGAGTCATAAGGTTTCTAGGAATAGGAAGGCTGCAAGAGCCTTGAAGTTGAAAAGAACTCATCATTGATTGGTCACTGGTATGGACGTTGGGCTCAAGGAGACGTGTCAGTTGGCACTTTGTGCACTAGTAGGACGTTTCACCTATAAATGTAAGTGTGATTTATCCTTCTTGGACTGGATGAAAGAGGTTTGTCTTTCTCGACTTGGGTATATCCTGACTTTTATGACACTTACTTGTGGTTGGTTCAG
This sequence comes from Picea engelmannii, assembly GCA_009831015.1. Classification (NCBI taxonomy): domain Eukaryota; kingdom Viridiplantae; phylum Streptophyta; class Pinopsida; order Pinales; family Pinaceae; genus Picea; species Picea engelmannii. The sequence goes on from ML782305.1 coordinate 296,155, forward strand.
TCTTCTTTTTAAAATGCCTAAGGATGCAGAGAGCATTTTAAGTCAGTTATGGGATTACAAGGGTGGAAACCTTATGATGAAATGGTGGAAAACAGGATTTAATTCGTCTTTTGAGTACTTTAGTTACAGGCATGTCTGGGTATTGTTACCAGGACTTCCCTTAAATCTATGGAACTTACCTGCGCTTACGACCAATGGTAATTTACTTGGTCGTTTCTTGAAAAAGGGGCTCTTATTCAGGGATCTTATGCAGCGCTCTTATTCATTCGATCTACCATCATCTTCTTATATGGAAATAGGGGATCTTAAAGGCATGAAATCCCTTTCGAGGGATAATTCATGATCCTTCTTTCCATAAATGTTAGAGGGGTGGTGGGTCCCTTAAAACTACCCAACATGTGAAGGTTAATCTCTTCTCTTGAATCACATCTCTCGATTGTGGATCATATTGTGGCAGTGAGGTTATATCCTAGATTGGCAACAGTTGAGGAGGTTCAATCTCTTGAAAATATGGTTACAAAGGCATATATACTAGAGGTTATAAAGGGCTTTACTAAGGAGAAGAGTCCTAGTCTTGATGGTTGGACAATAGAGTTTTTTTTACACTTCTTTGACTTGATTTCATATGACCTTTGGGAGGTTGTTGAAGACTCATGCACTTTTGGTAGGGTAAATAGATCTTTGAATTCAACCATTATAGCTCTCATTCCAAAAGTCAATGGACTGACTTCTTTCGACGACTTTAGGTCAATTTCCTTTTGTAATATCTGTTATAAGATAATAACAAAGATCTTAGCTACAACATTTTCTAGTGTCTCTGGGTCTTATAGGACTTCCTCAAATTGCTTTTGAAAACCAAAGACAGTCTTCATGGTCCTTCAAAGTGAAGTGTGACATAGTTTCCTAAATATTCAGACATATTCTCAGCACCAACTGTTACAAAGCCATTATGAATCTAGTAAGGCACAATGTTGGCATTACAAGTAGTAGATCTTTGATGGAGGATTCAAAATGACAAATGGTTTGTATTTTCAGACTCCTCGTGACTTGTACATCACTTTGGACTTTCCGAAGGAAAATTTTGGTCAAATCTAGCATGCATGAAGAGCAAAACACCACTTGAAAATGACCTTTCAGCCACATTTTGGAGCAGCACGCTACGCTTTCTGAGTACTTTTGGGAGAATATGAGTTTGAAGGGATAGATCATGTCAATTTTGTTGCTTAACATTTCACTAGTTAGTAGACATCCCCATATTTCTAGAACACTTTTTAGATCTATATTTGGACCTCGGAAGGCCTCCAAAACTCCATTTTTCCTAGCACGCTACACTTTCTATTAGTTTCGCTACACTTTGTCCTGGAATTGGTGTTTTCAACAATTTTTTTCCAAATTCGACATCTATGAAGTAAAATGTTATTTTTTGATGTGGTAATGATGTAATAGGGTGTAAATGAGTCATTTATAATGATTTTGAGGTAGCTTCATGCTTGGACATCAATTTTTGGTCAAATTTATTGGTTGAGGTAAAATGGGGGTTTGTTGTAACCTCCCTAGATTCTTGTAACCTCCCTAGATATATCACACTACCTTCTAAAACATGAAAACTTTAACACTCTACCATAATTCTCATCTAATTCACGTATTCATAGTTCACTTACCATTATAGCATGGATGTATGCTACTCTCTTCCCTCATTAATATATCATTCCATGTTTTCCCTATGAAACTACAATAACTTTATATATAATTTCATGTATATATTCATTTTTTTAATTGAATAATACTCTATGTGTTTCCACATGTTTCCTAGTCTTTTTTCTCACAATCCAAGTGTCTTAGTGTTTATCCCTAGGAGGACCAAGGAAACATGGAGGAGGAAATGAGGACCATGGGTGATGTGGCGATAAAAAGGAGCTGCCTACCGGGTCCACTCGAAGATTGGCCTAGGGCCATTTGCAGGGTTGGTCGGTTCTTGGCTTGTTATCATGTCGCTCAGTAGCACATGGGTTGTAAGTGTAGTGAAAACTCATCTTGGGAGGCACTTTGAAAGACCACTCTTCTCCACTTGTCGTGGAGTTTGGGCGATCATTGTGGCTCCCTTGTAGGGCTTTGCATTTGTATTCCTTGGAAAAATTCTTGGTAACACGTGAGTTGTGTTGTGGACTCTTCGGATGTCTACGGGATCTAGTATATATAGGTTGTCTTTGAGTCGTTGAGATCCTTTGTGGATGACGTGATTTCTTGTGGTTTTCATTTGTCAAGTCCCATTGTGTTGTTGGCTCCATGAAGCCAATGTGATGTATTGTGTTTTATTTGTTGACGGTGGAGGTTTTCCATTCGTGCGAAAGGTGGTGTAGGAAATGAGTTGGTTGTTGGGTCTGCCTAAAGATTGGCCTTGGGTCATTTGTAGGGTGGTCGGCATCCAATACATGGGCGACAATGAGGACAAGTGCGTACATGTCTTGAAAAGTGGATGTATTGGACCGTACAACCAAGGAGTTTCTAGGGTTTGCAGGTGTTGTCTATAGTTTTTTGTATTTCTTTGTGGGCCATTTTCCCTGTAAGGGAGCCTTTGTAAGCTTTGATATTACTCTAATGATAAGCTGAATTGAAGGGAAAAAATATTTGTGTGTTAAGAATTGGTTTCTTTTCTTCCTCTATTTATTTTAGTTAATTATTCCAGCAGTGTATTTTATTTTCTATGTTTCTAATCTAATTTACAGCAAGGAAATCACTAGTAAATAATTTACCTAGGTGCCACGGTTAGAAAGTTAACAATAATATAGAATTGATAATGAATGAATGATATATGATTGATACAATGATCCTTGTGATTGTATACTTATTTCTATTGATTGGTTAGGAATGATTGTGTCTCTTAGGTTATGCCCCTTTGTTGTTGTTGTTGTATTTAAATTTATTACATTGTGTTTGTCTCTTATATTATAGTTTAATGATGGATCCTTGTGAGTGCATCTAGATACATCACTAGTGGTATCAAAGTGATTCTTTCTACTAGTTGGGTGTCATACTTCTATAGGTTTCATTCCATATTGGTCGAGTGACAAACTTCTATTCGTTTCCATACCTTGTTGACTAGGTGTTAGAGCTTTCTGCCAAAAGAAAACAAAACTTTAGATTGGGAGGCTATCCATTTCCACTCCAATTTTCTATCCACTTCTATTTTCATGAGTCACTGAAAAACACTAAAAGGTTATCCTCTATTATGCAATGTCTACTTTTGTGCATTTGGTGGGTCAGAACCTCATTTTTCATCCTAATACTTCACCAGGGGTACAACATTGACCGGATCTACAGTTTGGCATCTTCTTTGGAGTATTTAGAGATATTTGGAATCAAGGTCGAATTGTTGAGGGTATCCAATCTTCCAGTAGAGAGTGACCTATCCAGTTGGGGGGTTTGGCAATTCATACGGGCCAAATCTCATCTCGTTATTCATGCATTATATCCAAGTGGCCTTTGGAGGCTTGTAGCTTCTCTTCTTCATCTAGTTGAGGCTTATCTTCATTTTGTTATAATCTATTAGCTATATTGTACAAGATCTAGAGATCCATTAGATCAGGGTCTTATTCTTTATGAATAATATTAGATCTGAGATATTTGATTTATCACTTTTGTTATTCATCATGCATCTGGTGGAGGTATGTCCATTGCTATATTTATGATTGATGACACATGCATTGGTGGTAGATTACTGGTCGAGGGCATCAGTGGAACATGGTAGTTCAAATGGGGGATTTTCCATGGATGACTTTCATACTCTCAGAGAGAGAGTGTCTATGATGAGGGCTGACTACCAACAGTTGTTGACAGATAGGGATACCTATTGGGGATTGGTGAGATGTATTACGGAGCTTTGAGGGAGCAGGAATTGGAGGTGGATAGACTCACTCAATAACATTTACCGTCACCCTTTTCACCCTCTTTAATTATTTTCTGAGCTCTAATGTTTTCTGACATTCTTCCCCGCAGACTTATACTAAAACAAAAACCTATTTTTTATTCGCCGAGAAGATCTGCAAACCCTTTTTGAAGCGTTGTTATCATAGAAAACTTCTCGCAACATCCGTCAAATGCAACATATTTATAGATTTTATCACGTCGCAATTCTGACATTATAAAAACCTAAGTGAGCATTAGTATTTTGACTTGGTCAACATAATAAGGTGACCGTTGGAGGGGGAAAACCTAGTTTCCACAACATCTCAATTGAGACAACAATCTTCACAAACGTGGCAAGAGAGATGTCTATGTCATAAACGTGGCAAGAGAAACAACTAGATGGAAAACATGGCAAGAGAGACGAAAACATGGCAAGAGAGACGTCAACGTGGCAAGAGAGACGTTAGCGTGGCAAGACCGACGTTCTCGGGCAAGATGATTTTTTTTTTTTTTTAATGTCCTCTACTTTGGGACAATATGGACAATTTTGTCCATAACGCCGCAAATAGAATGTCGAAATTTTTACAATATGTACTAGTGTATCTTGATCTTCCAGAGCTCAAAGTTGTTTTTACTGCTAAGCTTTTCAACTTCAAACTTCAAACTCTGCATCTTAGCCATTAGCACAAAATATCCTAATGCCCAAATCACTACTTATAATAACCAAGGCCCTTTGAAAAATGATGTGGAGGAATGATTGGTAAAAAAGTTTAATTAAAAAACCTTTTTAATAATATATAAGAAATGCCACCTCAAATATATTATATAAGGTATCCACCCACTTGTATTTTATGCATTATAATATAAATACACCATTTTCATACATTCTTCAACCCATACAATATTTAATAGTTTCACTCCATAAAAACCCTTTTAACTTTCACCCACGTGACTTGACACTTTAACTCCTCCACCTTTTATGCATACAATATAATATATAAAAATAAGGCATAAACTTTCAAAACAAGTCACACCATGCATAGAATCATGCGAACGTTAAATTAAAGGAGATCGCGACTTTACCATGTGAATTAATTTAAGAGAGACACAACTTTGATTTATACCATTGAGTCGCCATTGCACTTCTCACACACTTGGAGTGAGGAGTCATTGCACCTCCCGTGCAACTGGAGTTCGGGTATCTTAAAGAGTCTACGCACAGTAATGTATAGTTGGACTGCAAAAATTCTAGTCTTTTAAATGCACGTGAAGTTTCACTATTATGTACACGCACCCTTTCCGAGGAGGGACCTGCAGGGATGTTTAAATCTACGCACCTAACTTCTGTGGCTCCTCCAACCAGCTCTAACTAGCTCTGATACCACTTGTTAGAATTGCAAATGTGGAAAAAAAAAATCACAATGATAATTAATAATCACACACAGATAATAGACATAGGGATTTCATGTGGTTCACCCGAATGTTGGGCTACATCCACCAAGCATTGGCATCGGTTGTCTTATTATTGAGATTATGGAGATTACATCAGATTTGCAAGTTCTCATTCTGTCTCTCACACTCTCTCATTTGTCTCTATGGGCTTACATGAATTTATAGATTCACATAAGAAACTGATTATTAAATGCAATCCCTATCCATATTCTAACTTGGTTTATTTGGTTGTAATCAAAGCACAATAAAAGGATCTATATCCATCCTTTGAGGAATTCATTGTCACCAAATCCCAACATGCAGGACATAAATTTGTCTCTTCAGCAGTGCAAAGATCTACCCTGGCAAGGGTATGAGGTTCATCCGATGGGATTCTCAGGTGGGTAGATATTTCTGAAACTCTGCATGCAATTTTTTGTGAGTAAATTATTTGAGTAAATATTGCATGCTTCATTAAGTGGATTGAGGATATTTTGCAAACTCTGTATGGTGGATTAGGTATGATTTGGAAGCTATGTTTCTGCACATTGTTTTATGCTTACAATACTATAGATAAACTATCTAGAGAATGCCAGAATTGAGTCCCACAAATAAGTGATGTGTATTATCTATGTTAAAAACCTATATAAACAACATAATGTAAGTTTTTTGTATACAAAAGACTATATTCTTATGCTTTTCTGGTGAAACATCTAATAGTTTCAATTCTCAATTATTTTTCATTGGAAATTCCAAATGTATGAGGTATTTCCACAATCTCCTGAAGCCATCCAAGATTACCTAGACTGCAATGTACCAGAAACAACAGAAGAAGGTGAACCGGTCAATTGTTATGGCTATATGTTGCAGATTATGTGTAGTGGGTTATGCGTGTGCACTCACCGCTTGTTATTCCCATCACTAGGACATTCATCCTGAGAAAGTAAAGAAGAGGTGATGTACAACAAACAAACCTTATTCTAGGTCTATTGTCGGTGCTTCTTTGGAAGTTATCCAGAAAAAGAGAACCGGGAAGACAGAAGTTAGAGATGTTGCTCATGAAGCTTCTCTAAAGTATGACAAAAGAATTGTTTCCTGTGACAATTATACAAATGCCTTTTTGTTTAAAATTTAATGGATGAACAATTGCGGAATTTTATTTTGTTCATGAATCATCAACATGTGAAATGATTGTGTTTTCTTACTCGGTAAGCTCCAATTCTTGATATAGTGTTTTCTTACTCGATAAGCTCCAATTCCTTAACTATGAATTTAGCAAAATATGTACATTCAGAACATTTTATATGAAAAACACTGGCCAACAACCACCGTAAAGTAGTATCTTTTGGAACTGATATACCTAGGTTGCTTAATAGCTAGTACAAAAATACATTCAAGGGTTACAAAACAACTACTTCAAAACTCTCTATAGAACTCGTTTCCGATCTGCATTGGAAACTTGGAAAACCAATCTAAACATCTTTCATTTATGAAATGAGCCAACTTTTCAGAATTGAAATTGGAGTTGTTGTCAGCGTCTTAATTGCAAAAACAATCTAAACAGTTCCATTTCTGAATGAAGCCATTATTGTTATGGCTTGGAGTTGGTGTCGACGACTTTATTGGAAAACTAATCTAAGCATCTTTTATTTCTGAACAAAGAAAACTTTTCAAAATTGCAATTGGATGTCTTAATTGCAAAACCAATCTGAATATTTCAGAATTGCATTTGTAACAAAAATTAATCCAGTAGAGGAAAAATCTAAGGCAGTGCAAAATAAAACAATTGATTTAATACATAGATAGCTCTGTAAGCCTTCAGGTTGTGCCTTGCTGAGTTGTGACCATTATTGTCGTGGCCTGGAGTTGGTGTCGAAATCTTAATTGCTAGTTTACTCCTATACGATAGTGTATTCTTTAGCATACTACTAGAAGGGTTATTAAACGTAAACCTACAAAACCACATATTAGTGTACATATTTCTACAAATATTTATTAATGGTGTTGAATCTGTAAATGTAATCATTGCACAACCACAGATTAGTGTGCAAATTTCTACAAATATTTATTAATTTGTATTAATGTTGTTCAATCTGTAAATGTAATCATGACACAACCACATATTAGTGTACTTATTTCTACAAATATTTATTAATGGTGTTCAATCGGAGTAGGCTAAATCTAGATCAAACAGACCACTTTTCAGGCAAACAAATGGGTCTGAGCATGATCAAAGTTCCATGCATTTCAAAACCTTACCCATGAGTTTTTCCCCATTTTAAACCAACCCAGATGCTCAAAAAATTGACCAGAGTTTTGGATTAGCCAAACCACACAGGAAACTACATTGTTTCCCTCACAAACTGCAGGATGGAAATTAAATATAAACAAATTCCACAAACTGCAATCTTGAAATTATATATAAACAGATCCCACAAACTGCAAGCTTTCACAAACTCCATATAGCCCAAAAATTTTCATCTTAGCCCAAAAATATCGATCTGAGTCATGGAAGAACGAAGACAATTTAGTATTTTAAATTGACTTAGATGATAGTAGGGCATAGAAAACCACTACAAGGATCATTTCAAGGGCATTTCTACTTTGAACAGGGTCATGATAGACAAACCTATTATTTTCCTAACAATCACATGTTCGTTCTGCATGTTTTTCCATAGTTCCATGGTTAGCATCATTTTAAGACGTATATCCCTTTTTATTTATTATATTTATATTATATTTATGAATATTATAGTTCCATTCAACTTACTATTCATTATACATTTTGAATATATATCATTGCATCTATTGGAAACACAATGGATGACATTGAACTCATGACTACTACACTAAATGGATTTCCATATTCTTGGGACCCATTTTTTCAATATATTTGCACAAGAAGAAAACTATCCAAGTTTGACAAGTTATGGTGAGATTGTACCCAAGAAGAATCTAGGCTAATATCCAAATCTCAAAAGACAAATGATTATGAAAACCAAGATCTTGCTGGTCATGTGAAGAAAAACAAGGAGAGAAGAGAAGTCAGCCCCAAGAAAGCTAAAATACCACATTATAAGAAGGATGCATCAAAAGTCAGATGCTACTACTATAAGAAGTTGGCACATTATGCCTCTTAGTGCCCCCATAAGGATGAACAAGGGAAGCATCATGCACATGTAGTTGATATCGAAGAGTAAAAACCCCATCAAAAGGAAAGGGAGTCAAAGGATGAAGATTATGTACATGAGATATTGGTGCTTCCAAGCACATGATCGAGATGTAGAAGACAACTCAAATGTGATAGAAACAACTAGACTCCAAGTTTGCATATCATGTTTGATATTTCATATTGTTATAGCTTAAGTAAGTGTTGTAACTAGAATAACAGTCTTCATAGTTCCATTACTATCAAATGTTTAGTAACACTTGAATGTTGTTGATACGATGATTATTAGGTAAATACTCTTTGTTTAGTATTAATGATGGACTTGCTTGCAAGATGAAATTGATATCCTCTAGGAGATGTTATTGGTTGTTGTTACTCTTGTTCCGTGAAGGTCACAAGTAATAGCTCTGATGAGCAGATATAAATAAGGTTGAAAGAGACAATAGATTAGATGGTGTGTAGTTGAGACATGGAGCACACTATCCATACATATAGTTTTTTACATGATCGTACACATCCATGTAATGAAGGAAAAAAGGACGAAGTCAAAACATTCAGGAAATAATGGCACTTTTACGACATACATATCATCTCATATGGATATTGATTGTAAGGATTAGAAGGCTCCAAAGATAACCATATGTAATGTACCTCAAAATTACCAAAATAAAAAAAAAAATTGTTAGGTGCATTAAAACTTCTTGACTCTTCATTATTTGTTCCACATAACTTTATTATCGTCACTTAGCAAATATAATGTATTCTTTTCTCACAACATATATTTAGAGACTATAGCATATATATACTATCAATGATATGATTCTTATATTTATACATCTATATAAGTTGTTACCAAAGGACCCATCTTATATCTAAAACTCAACACATTCCACTTTGTATTCAAATGGTGGAAACTTAACACTTACCTATATATAACCCCATATATGGTGCCCTTAGCATATAGCATTATGCATATGTAAAACATTTATTGGATTTAGCATACGATATAATAGTTACTCATTATATATATAGTGGGCCATATTGACTATTACTCATTAGCCCCATTCTTAAAATCGTATTGATATAGCATGATATTCACTACACAAAATTCTTAACAAATACTAACATATATGTATATGTTCGATTTTACATATAATATAAATCTTACCTTTGCTATATACATATCATACCTATTATACACAGATGTCATATCTCATTATCCTTATTTTAACATGGTATCCATACAAAAGTAATACATCTCATAGCGTATTTGAAAATAGTTACTCAGCGAAAAAGTGATATTGTTGTTGAGGGTGGTTATAAGGTTGTTTTCCAATGAGGGCATGATAGGTCATATACCCTAATGCCCATGGTATTTCACTTACAAAAAACATAAACCCTAAACCAAACAGTGTGAAACCTCACCTGACCTGGTGACATGGCCCAACATTGAATGGGATCTGAAATCATGATAATGTTTGTTTATTTTCAACCTATAGGCATATAACATTGTTTGTATCCATTAATGGAAGGACTGTGACTTATTTCTTGAGTTGAACAATTAGGCGGTCGTGGCCACTGCAGGATTTCCACCTTCGAAACTTCACATGGAAAATTTATTGTGTTTCATGTCACCCATTACTTTCCATTATGTAATTGTTTCAAGGTCACCACTAAAATCCTTTTTTCCCCATTTGGCTCTATGTTCACCAAAGAAACTCTGACTCTAGCGTCGTAAGCATCTCAGCATTAACCCTAGAATGTTTTCTTCTATTTGGGTGGCCGACAATGTGGAAACGAACTCATCCTGGTAATAGATGGAGGACGCACATTCGTCTGGTCTTCTCTTTGTACAAGGTAACCCATAACTTATTTTGTTTCCTTTATTATTAGTCGTGTTTGCATTCCTCCTCTGCAACTGTTTCTTTTTGGGATCTCGGGTTTGAAGCTTCTTTTCTTTTATCTTCATTTAATCTCTGTGCAAAGCCCAACATCCACACTCTGTATGATATATCCCAATTGTGAAAATTGTGGTAAGTTATGGAATATTGAAAAGTTAGCATATACACCATTCTTAAATCTCATGAGATTCATACTCTGAGTATTTACGTTACTACACTATGGACTATAGTTTTCTGTGAAATAGATAGATAGAAGTATAGGTTAAACTTTCCCAAGGGATTTATAGATTCAGATTGTTTTCTTCCTTTATTATTCTATACAAACTCGTGAACACCCTTATCTGAAAGCGTGGTAACCACCCTCTATCTATAGTTTACATTCGATGTCTATATAAATCTTATGCAATGGTGATTTAAATCCTATGGTTCATGATTTTCTATCTGTAATTTTAATTAAAGGTCCATATTGCATATCTCTATGTCATGACATTGTCCCTTTGTTTTATTGATTACGCTTGTATTTGCTTAAATTACTTGCATATAATTATATCCTGAACTTTTGTACTTAAATTTCTCTTTGTAATTTCTATAGAAGCGCTTAAATTAGCTTCGTTTAGACAAATAAATGTGGTAGATGTCTTTCGTATTCTGTCTAAACCCTTAGGATTGAAACGATTTACCTCCGGAGAGGAATTGTGGTTTCACTGTATGTATAAATCATATTTTAATACTCTGTTTTTGCATAATATTAATCTTGTGGGTTTTATATGGTGTAGGAGTATATAAACCCCGAAATATAGGCCCTTTGTATGAGAGTTTTCATCCTTGAAATCCTATAGGGAACCCGTATCTTCACTATTGGTTCCTATTTCATAAATCTCACTGTATTTTATTTTTCAAAAAATATCATAGATAGAATCTAGACTAAACCAGATACAGGGTTAGACAAAATTGTATTCTGAATATGTTCTTTTTTTTTCATTGATTTCCTCTATGGTAGAAAATTGTGACTTAGGTTCTATACAATTTACACAGGCAAAGTTTACCCTTTCTGGGGTTTCCCGACTATACATATGAGTGTTTTTAAATGTTTTAACACTATTTAATTTATTGTTTAAAGTCTTAAGCATCAAATTATCAATTTTCAATTACAATAACTAATGACGAGGCCCTATTTTCTTTTGCGAGGGTACCCATCAGTCATTCTTGGGTCCACTTCTCCCCCTTTGGGTTGTGGACAGATTGTGGTTCAAGCACCGATAGCGAACTGTTCCAATGCCCACTCAAGCTAAGTGTTATCTAATCTTTCTTATTATTAATTTCACTAAATTTTCTTAGCATAGATTTTTGAATCTATAGTTTTCTCCCTTGGAGGTTTGTACAAATTGACGGGAGCATAACAGGGAATCCTTGTTGCTCAGAAAGGTATTCACATTCTCATATTGGCACTTAGATACAACTTATTAGATTATGTATACTAGTGGTATAGAAGTCCTTAGCCTAGAGAACTACACTATAATAAATTTTTAACCAAGGTTTCGTGGATTATATAGGTTGTAAATTATTTTTCAAAAGAATATACCGGTCGTTTTTGTAAATTACCTATCCAATGAATATACAGGTTGTTGAGAAACCATTTTGAACATTAATCAGATTTATGGTACAACTACTGTAGCATGTATTTGTAGACTATTTGAAAATCACTATTTATAGACCCGAGGAGATATGTAATATGAATATGGACTCATAAATATCCTATATGTTCTCTTATAACACCTGCACAGCTTGAAATGGTAATTCCTTATACATTCATGCAAATCAAGGATCGATAGGAATTTTCTTTATATAAAAAGAATATATATATGTATACAACCCCATGCATATATATATATAACCCATAGAAAAATTCTAACCATTTCTATCATTTCCCTTGCATGAATATATAGGTATGTCTACACAGTCATGGAGAGGATGTATAACCACATTTAAACATAATAGAAGTATACAATAGCTCAATATTTTCTATTGTATAAGTATCTATATCTATACATTCAGTCAAGCATTTTTACATATACTAACATCACAAAAATCCCATCACACTTATAATAATGGTAATCAACATAATATTATACCTTCAGTCAATCATTTATATATCTACTAACATCACGTAATCTCATCATACTTCAAACAATTGTAATCATTAGAATATTAAACCGAATACAAGTAAAGGTGCTTATCTGAAGTTGATGACAGGACACAAATGGAACAACCACATTCCACCCAACCATAGAACAGAACAACCAAGTTACTTGCTCCGTTCACCCTCTAGCCTGACCATGAGTCCATAAGGGTGAATTGAAATGATTGTAACAAACCTAAGTAATGAATCAATTATCATGATTTAAATAATTGTTTAATGTATATTAGTTAATTAATTAATTGTCATGATTTAATATTTGTTTAATGTATACTAGTTGAATTAATTAATTAATTAATATCATGATTAAATATTTGGTTAATGAATTTGAGTTTAATAAATTATTAATTTATTAAATGGAGACTTAATGTATTGAATGATGGAACCATTAAAGAGAAAGGGGATAAGGTAGGTGACACTTAATGGAGAGATAAGGTGGGTGAGACTTAATGAAGGTAGAAGGCGGTGAATGAGAGAGGGGGAAAGGAGGATAAGAGAAGGGAAAAACACTCGAGAAGGCACTTTTTTTTCTTATTTGGGGGAGAGCATCATTTTCATAGAAGAGGACTTTATTTTTGGTTTGGGGGCTGGAGTAGCTTGCTGGAGGAGGGTACTACTGGTTTTTTCTTGAGGAACTTGTTGGAGTTTGGTGGACTGAGACAGGGGGCACCTGTTGTTGGCAGTTTTGGGCTCGGAGGCTAGGAATCCTTACAGAATCCTGGAGCTAGGGAGTCGGAGAGGCTCTATTCCTAGCTGGCTGGGAGGAAAAGATTCAGTTCTGGGTAGACTTTGGGCAGAGCAGCTTGGGTAGAGTTTCAGCTTCAGCTTGGACAGACAGAGTTGGGAAAAAAACTTCACTTGAGAGGTATTTATGTGTTGGATCATGTTGTCATTGATGCCAATGGTTTGATTACTTGGGATATTGTTGGATCATATGTCATTGATGTAAATGGTTTGGTTGGATTGATGTCATTGGTTGATGTCAAGTAATTGATTGATATGATTCCCTTGATGAGAATGTTATATGTCCAAGTGGAAACCAATCGATGCAAAGGTAAACAAATGGATGAACTCCAAAGTGGTCCCCTTATGGTGAAAGCCCTC
>ML782305.1:317585-354944 GCA_009831015.1 Picea engelmannii
GTAAAGCTCATAGGTTGAGAGCATGTCATCTCAACATACAAACTAGAACACAAGTTAGCTCACAAAGACTAGCACTCGAAGGCTATGGCCAAGTTCCAAGCCTACAAGGGGCCAAAATCTTAAATACAAAAAGAAAAAAAATTGGACATTAAGCACCAATCTCCAAGTCCACAAAGCCAAGCATCAGATGAAATTCCAGTGCCCAAACCAAGACCAAATACCAAGTCACAAGGAGAGGAGCATAATACTGTGTAAAATAATAATTATTATTATTATTATTGGGCTCGAAGGCCCAACCTCCAAATCTCTAATTAAAGCACCAAGCCAAGCACCTGCAACACAACACAGGTCAGTCTAGACCAAGCGCCAAGAATCAAAACAAGTCACATGGATGAGGAACCCACGAGGAAGCAAGCTCTTCCACAATGCCTCACACATCAAGCTAATGCATACACCAAAGTCTAGAATCCCATACACATACAAAGCCGAGCATAAGCGTCAATCTTGACACCATTCCTCATATTTCAAGCTAACACACATATTAGAGTCCAAGCCAAACGCCAGCGCAAAGCACAAGTGTGCAGATTTGGCTGACATCTGCACTTGAAGGGCTAGCTCCTACTTCTTGAGCTATCTCACAACACCATACAACACACAAGATAATGCACCAGGCGCCTGACGTGTTACTTTGCCAAGCCCCAATGCTTTGGAAAACAACCAAACACCAATGCTATTGCCAAAAGCAACGCTACAATGACTTATTATGGTCGAAGAGGAACCAATGGGATAGCATGACCATGCCCCAAGCCAAGTCAAGGAAAGAGCCCTCAGGTCACACACAGGACAACGCAAAGCCCACAACCATGAAGGAGGAGCCCACAAAGGGGTGTTACAGTCACAAGAAGGTAAAAATAAATAAAAACAAACTGAACCAAAACATAGCAGCCAAGACCACGTGCCAAGCCATGAAGGAGGATCCCACGAAGAGGGGTTACAGTGCTGAACGCATCAAAATCCAAACAATACATATTATTTAACAAAGCAACAACGGACAAGCCAAGCGCCGAGCGTTTTCTTCACATGTCTCGGAAGCCCAACATCAAGCCAACAATCTAGCACCTAATCACATGGAGGAGAATCCCACAAAGGAGCAGAGGAATCTGCCATTGTACACAACATGCCCTCCAATCCTTTAAATCGTGGACACCAGGGTCAACTGAGCAGAGGGATGGCCATGGCCGGCCTCATCCTTCACCTCTGTTGAGCGTTTGACAAAAAAAAATGAAATGAAAACGGGAGTGAGGGTAGGGTTTTAAGAGATAAGGGCGAGAAGAGATTAAGGTTAAGGGATGAGCACCAGGGGGGGGGGGCATGTGGGCCTCATGCGAGGACCCACTGCCTGAATTTAGATTTTTTTTTATTATTATTTTTTTTTTTAATTATTTTAATTCTTTTATTTTATTTAATTGTATTTTAATTGTTTTATTTTATATATTTATTTTATTGTTATTTTTATTTATTTTTTATTATTATATTTTAATTAAGGTTTAAACTATTATTGTTTAAATTAGTTTAAATGTTAATTATTTAATAACAATAATATTTAAATTTAAATTCATGTATATATTTAAATTTATGTTTCAAAATAAAACTGATTAATGTGAATAATCAAGATGATTAATTAATTTGATTGGTTAATTAAATTAGGGATTAATTAAGTGATTAATTAGGTACTTAAGTAGGATACCAACAATAATATTAAAATTTCTGGATTAATTAAATGCGTTGATTAAGGCGACTGACACTTAGGTTAAAGTTTAATCTAGATTTTTTTTTATAATGTTGATTAATTAAAAAAAAAAAGCATCTTACCTAGTTTTAAAGAAAAAAATTTAAAGACTTAGACCAAGATAAGCTGGAGGGGACTTCATGCACACTAGGAAGGTAAGTTAGAGGAATTGGCGAGTGTGGTGCGATGCTAGCGTAGCTACCAGGTGAGGGAGTCAATAGTTTTCTTAGGCTAAGACATCGAGCTTAGAGGCTTTCAACCCTGACCTAGCCACTTCCCCTAAAGAGAGTAACGTTTGTTTACAGACAAGTAAAAAAAAAACTTATGCCTAACCCTGTTTTCAAGTTTAAGTTGCACAAATGTGAATTTCCCTAGATGCTCCCTGACAAACTTTTGGTTGATGCAGATTCAATTATACAAGATGGTTAGGACTCGAGGAAATATAGGTAGAGGGGCATCGTCGCAGGGACCACCAACACCGCCTGAATTAGCTCTCATTTTGCACTCTTTGGAGGCCATAAATGAGACTTTAAAGGGGCGTCAGCCAACAGGGATCAAAGTGGAGATCCCACCATCTGGAATGGGTAATCCTGAAGCATCGAGGGATTTAGGGGGAGGACCTCCACCAAAAGACATCACTAGAGAAATAGAGAAGAATAAACTTCCAGAGTTCACTGGGGGTCGTGCCAGTGAACATGCAGAGGCATGGTTGGAAGGAATGACAAGATGTTTCACCTTAAGAGACTATGCTTCCACATCAAAGGAGAAAATAGCCATTTTTCAGTTGAGAGACAGTGCCTTGAATTGGTGGGGAAACCTGGAGAGGCAATTTCACCTTACCCCAGACACTGTCTCTTGGGAACTTTTTGAGAAGAGGTTCCAAAGAAAATATCTACCACCTTACTATGAGGAACAATAAGTAGAAGCATTTCATGCTCTAGTACAAGAAAACATGAATGTGGAAGAGTATGAGATCAGGTTCATGGAGTTGGTGAAATATGTTGCATACATGGATAATGATCAATGATAGGAAGAACGCTTTGTCTATGGGTTAAACCCTAATATAAGGGCCATGGTGCGGATGTGGAAACCGCCTTCAGTAGCGAAAGCAGTTGAAAATGCACATTATGCGATGGAACAAATGAATTTAAATGGAGGTATGAGATCAACCTTTCTGCATCATCCTGGATTTGTGGGGAAGGCCCCTAGGACTTTCTCTAGGGGAGGGAGCTCTAGACCACCTCCATATGGTAATAGAGTTGCACCAAGGACAGTTTCCACAGGTATTTCAATGGCAGTGAGTGCAACATCCCATTCATCACCAACAACAAAGGAAGGTCCACGACCATCTCAGGGAGAAGCTAGTAGGGGCAGGGGTTCCAGGGGAAGGAACTCATTTCAGAGACCTTCATAGAGAAGTGCGCAGGTTCCATATCGTGTTATGTGTTGGGGGTGTGGAGGAACCCATTACCAGCATGACTGCCCAGAGTTGCAAGAAGGATTTGTGCATAGAGAAGGAAAGACCTAGATGGGAAGAGCAAGTGGAAGCCACTAGATTTATGTAGCAGTTAATAATCTCCAGGCATAACATCAATCCATTGTGGTGGAATCGTCAAGTATAGTAAATCATATCAATGTTAAAATTTTATTTGATTATGTTGCTACAGATAGTTTCATTTCACCATCTACATTAGAAAAGAGTGGGTTGGGAGCCTACGAGCACGATGACTTTAAACAAGTCGAGATGGCTTCGGGGGAAAAACAAGCGGTAGGACCTAGCATTGATAATTGTCTAGTAGACCTGGGAGTGTGTACTACTAGGTTGAAGGTATATGTCACTGCTCTCGGCATGTATGACCTAATCATTGGAATGGATTGGTTAGAAGAACATCGAGCTATGGTAGATTATTTCGCAAAAAGGGTGCTTTTTGCTGACGATGAAGGAATGCTAGTAGAGATCCATGGTGTATGAAGAAAGGTGTCTCTATGCTTTATCTCAACTATGAAATTTAAGTGGTGCATGAGGCAAGGGTGCCAACTGTATGTATTGGAAGCAGTGAGTGAAAGGAAAGGAACCTTCTTGGATCAGTACCCAGTATTGTCAGAGTTTAAAGATGTTTTTCCAAACAAGTTACCAGGGTTACCTCCTGAGAGGGACCTTGATTTTACTATTGAGCTAAAACCTGGTGCATAACTAATTTCCAAGACTTTGTATCGGATGATAGCACTAGAAATTTTTGAGTTGTAGATGCAGTTGAAAGAGCTACTTGACTTAGGGCTAATAAGGCCTAGTGTCTCACCTTGGGGTGCACCAGTATTTTTTTGAATAAGAAGGATGGTTCCTTACGACTGTGTATAGATTATAGGGACTTGAATTTTTATACAGTGAAAAATAGGTACCCAATGCCATGGATAGATGATCTCTTTGATCAGATGAAAGGAGCAGTGGTATTCTCAAAAATTGATTTGCAATCAAGGCATCACCAATTAAGGATTAAGGAGGGTGATATTCGTAAAACTGACTTTCAAACTCGGTTTGGGCATTACAAGTTCATCGTAGTACCTTTCAGATTGACCAATGCGCCAATAGTATTCATGAGCCTCATGAATGGTGTATTCTGGAAGTACTTAGACTGCTCTGTACAAGTCTTTTTAGATGATATCTTCATCTATTCCAAGAACAAAAGAGAACATGAGCAACACTTGCGAGTGGTGTGGTCCTACCTTAGACAGAACAAATTGTATGGTAAGTTGTTGAAGTGCTCCTTCTTCCAGAAATAAATTCACTATTTAGGTCATATCATTTCCAGGGAAGGAATCCTCGTGGACCCATAAAAGGTAAAGGCCATTATGGAATGGCCAGTGCCAAAAAATGCTCATGAGGTAAGAAGCTTCATGGGGCTAGCAGGTTATTATCATAGATTTGTGGAAGGGTTCTCTAAAATAGCGAAACCCATCACCACTTTGCAGTGCAAGGGGGTTAGGTATGAATGGACAAAAGAATGTGATAGTGCATTCATCGAGCTTAAAAGGTTACTAACTAGTGCACCAATTCTACGAGTGTTGGATATGGAAAAGGACTTCATAGTCTGCACGGTTGCCTCAAAGCAAGGGTTGGGGGCCGTGCTAATGCAGGATGGAGGAGTGATAGCTTATGCATCAAGGAAGTTGAAGAAACACGAGGAACTTTATGCTACTCATGATTTAGAGTTGGTAGCTGTAATACTAGCTCTGAAACTTTGGAGGCACTATCTAGTAGGGAGAAACTTTGAGCTCAAAATGGACCATCAAAGTTTCAATCATTTCTTCACTCAAAGGGATCTCAATGCTAGGCAATGACGATGGAGTGAGTTCATGAGTGAGTACGATTTTGGTATTTCATATATCAAGGGAAAAGAGAATGTGGTCGCAGATGCCTTCAGTAGGAGACCACATGTCTTCTCCTTGGTACCCTTAAAAGTCAATCTGAGGGAACGTGTGTTGACGCAACTCCTTGGAGACAGTTGGTATTAAAAGGTTACCTCAAACCTCCAGAGTGGGAGGAAATTAGATCTAAAGTAAGAAGGATATAGTCTGGAAGCAGACAGACTATTGATATATCGAGGAAGGCTGTACATCCCTAAAGGTGGGGATATTCGAAGCATCATATTGAAGGAATCCCATAGAGCACTTTATTGTGCACATTCGGGTGTGAAGAAAATGTACGAAAACATGAGGAAGCTATTCTTTTGGGTAGGCATGAAGCGCAATGTAGTCCATTTTGTCACCAAGTGCCTAGAGTGTCAACAAGTGAAAGTCGACCACCATCACCCAGCAGGCCTCCTACAACCACATGATGTTCCTATGTCCAAGTGGGAAGTCATTTCTATGGATTTTGTTGTGGGGTTGTCGCTCACATCTCTTAGACATAATGCCATTCTTGTAATAGTTGATAAGTTAACCAAGAGTGCTCATTATATTCTAGTTAGAGACACTTACGATGTCACTGATGTGGCATGTGTCCTTGTAAGTGAGGTCATTTGTTTGCATGGGATACCTAAGAAGATCATATCAGATAGGGACTCCATATTCACTTCTAGGTTTTGGACAAGTTTACATTCAGCGTTGGGGACTCAGTTGAACTTAAGAACAACTTATCATCCAGAAACTGATGGGAAAACTGAGAGAGTAAATAAGGTTATGGAAGACATGCTCAAGATGTATGTTATGGATAATCAAACCCATTGGGAGAAGTACCTACCTTTGGTAGAGTTCGCCTACAATAACAGTTTTCATAGCTCCATCAGAATGCCACCTTACGAAGCTCTCTATGGAAGGCCATGAAAAACACCGTTGAGTTGGGAGAGGTTAGAAGACTGAGTAGCAGTTGGGCCAGAATTGATTCAAGAGATGGAGGAACAGGTGATTTAGATTAGGCAGAGACTAAAGAAAGCGTAGGATAGATAGAAACGTTATGCAGATGCACACAGGACTGACCAAAGTTATAAAGTGGGAGATCAGGTTTTCATCCATATCAGTCCTAATAAGAGTACCATATGATTCGATAAAGGGACAAGTTTTTCACCTTGATTTATAGGACCATTCAGAATCCAAGAAAAAATTGGACCCGTTTCCTATCGTCTCGTACTGCCACTCCACTTGCATAAAACTCATAATGTTTTTCATGTATCCATTCTACATCATTATGTTGTTGATGAATCACATAAACTAAATTGGAAGGAATTGCAGGTATTGGACGTGGAAACCCTCACGGTAGAACCGTTACGCATACTGGACCATAGAGTCCGACAGCTCAGGATATGTCTGGTAGACCAAGTTAAGTTCCAGTGGGACAAGTTTATTCCAGGATCTGCTACTTGGGAGGATGTTGAGACTTTACGACGAGATCATCTGTCAATTTTTTGACCACCTCGAGAATATGTTCTCAAAGGTTGGGTGTATGTAACACCACCTTTTGACTTAGACAGCTAGGATTACCTGAGGCCTAACCACCTTTATTTTTTTTATTCACAGTGAAACTATTAATGATACACTTGAACTTTTAAGACGTAGAAACCTGTATGAATGTTTAAATGTTATTTGAATGATGATGGATATGATGCGATCTACTATGTGAATGTAAATTCTATGAATGTTTAGATGTTATTGATGATGATGGATATGATGCGATATATTGTGTGGATGCAAATCCTATGAAGGTTTAAATGCTATTTGAATGATGTTGGATATGATGCAATCTATTATGTAAATGATAATTCTATGAATGGGTAACGTTAATTGAATTATGGGGATATTATGAGATCTATTTCTAACTTGAAAACTTTGATGTTAAAGTTGTTGGTACGTGGATACTGAATTGAAATTATGGTTGTATGAAATTACATGATGATAATGCATAGATATGTATGAGTTTCTGTTCCATACTAATCTACAGGTCATTGGGCTATGAAATAACCAAGGGATAATGATAATGAAAGTGGATGTCATGACCATTGGCCGACAAACAATATGGTATGAATCTTTGTATGTGAAATTATATTGGTTTGGATGCATTTCTATGATATGTGGACCGGTGCAGGATTTCAGGAGGTGAGACTACCCAAAACTAAATAAACGATGAAAAAACACCCAGCAACACAGTGCCAATGTATATTCCATTCTAGGGTGTGGACCCTAGTCCTATTAGGAGGGGTGGAGGCATTTCTCACTGTGTATCCTCTTAAACCTAGAGTCATGGGAGGATGGTGTTAGCTCACACTCCCCTAGACGTGTGATGATGACTGTCAGTTTCTTGTTGGGGAAGCTTGGTCAAGATAGTGACACTTCTGCTTACAGGTTCTATTTGGAGTTAGGTCAATATAGTTGATGCTCCAAGATAGTCTAGCAGAGGAAGGATAGAAATGGAAGATGGAAGTAAGTTAGGGAGCAAGGATGAATAGAAACAATTGAGAGTGTATGGAGATTCATCTTATGGTGGAATTTATTGTTTTTCCTTCTGAAAAAAAAATGTGTATATATGAATATTCATAATTACGTAACTAAACCACAATTGTCTAAATAAAATTGTTGAGCTAGATTATTGTAATTAAGGGAATTCAAAAACATTTCATTTTTTTACTACCTTTTATAAAATGAATAATCTTATTGATTGGATTGGATGCATACATAAATTACTATAGGGGTGATAGTTATTGTTATTAATACATGCACGAGACTTGTATGTACTAGCTACACATGCATTTCTTGTACATGTACACTAGTATGTATGATTTTTCTTGGCTTACCTACTAATAATGTTGGTTATTGGATATGAATGTGTGAACCATGTGTCTTTTCCCTTGTATCATAAAATACTTTAACTTCAGGACGAAGTTTCTTGAAGGGTGTGTGTATGTAACAACCCTAAGTAATTAATCAATTATCATGATTTAAATAATTGTTTAATGTATATTAGTTAATTAATTAATTAATTAGTTGTCCTGATTTAATATTTGTTTAATGTATACTAGTTTAATTAATTAATTTCATGATTAAATATTTGGTTAATGAATTTGAGTTTAATAAATTATTAATTTATTAAATGGAGATTTAATGTATCGAATGATGGAACCATTAAAGAGAAAGGGGATAAGGTAGGTGACACTTAACAGAGAGATAAGGTGGGTGAGACTTAATGAAGGTCGAAGGCGGTGAATGAGAGAGGGGGAAAGGAGGATAAGAGAAGGGAAAAACACTCAAGAAGGAACTTTTTTTTTATTTGGGGGAGAGCATCATTTTTATAGGAGAGGACATTATTGTTGGTTTGGGGGCTGGAGTAGCTTGCTGGAGGAGGGTACTACTGGTTTTTTCTTGACGAACTTGTTGGAGTTTGGTGGACTGAGACAGGGGCACCTGTTGCTGGGAGTTTTGGGCTCAGGATCCAGGAATCCTTATGGAATCCTAGAGCTAGGGATCTATAGAGGCTTTGTTCCTAGATGGATAGGAGGAAAAGATTTAGTTTGGGGTAGAATTTGGGCAAAGCAGCTTGGTCAGAGTTTCATCTTCAACTTGGATAGACAGAGTTGGGGAAACAACTTCACTTGAGAGGTATTTATGTTCATTATTATGGCATGTTCATTATCATTACGATGGTTCATTATTTACTATGTTGTGTCTGTTATTCAATATGTTATTTATATCATGCTGCTCATTTTGAATTTTGTTGAACCATGAACTGTTATTCTGCTGAATTTAGAACTGTAAACAAATTATGATAGAAATTTTATGTTTAAATTTATGAAATTTTAGGTTCTGTTAGATAGGACACTACAATGATCCTCATTTGCTACAGTTCTCTTCTATAGATCAGAAATTCCTTTGCCTCACACTAAATAGTGATCATAATAGCAAGTAGTATCCTTTCTCCAACATACTAAGAAACGTCCTGCCTCCTCCATATGTTGTATTTATGTGCATCTTGTGCTTAGGTCTTTCCTTCCATCGAGAATTTTCACATCTTTACAAATACCTGATTTTTAGGGGCTGGTGGTGGTCAAATTCCTCATTGGCCACTTGTAAAAATCAGCCCTAAGGTAACTCAAATATGTTCCCCACTCATGGAGTCATGGTTAGTTGTTTTCAACCTAGCTATTCCATTTGTCTTCCAGCATTTAGTATATAAAAATATTTGTATTTTACATGTGTCACAATCAAGAAGTTAGTTGGGAAAATCAAATCCTTTCCCAACAGTCATAAATAATTAATTACAATTTAATGAAATTCCAAATTTGGATTTTCCATAAATGAAAAATAATTTCCAAATTCAAATTTGCCCAAAACATAAATTTATTCCCAAGTACACATATACTTTAATAATTAATTATTTTGGGGGATATTGCATCCTCTCTCCCTTAAGTACAACATTATCCTCAGTGTTCATTCCTTTCTCGGAATAGGGTTGGATAACATTTCTTCAAATATTCCTCCAATTCCCAAGTGGCCTCCTAAGGACTAAATTGTTTCCATTGCTCTTTTACCTGGGCGATGGCTATGTTCCATAGCATTGTTTCTTTCATGTCCAAAATGCACAGAGGTTCTTCTTGGAATTCTCCTTCTCGTTCCACCTACACCATGTTCCAATCAATGATGTGAGTAGGAACATGAATATACTTTTTCAACAAAGAAACTTGACAAGTATTATGAACTTTTAAATTTGTAGGAAGTGCAAGTTGATATGCCACGGGTCTAATTCGAGCTAAGATATCAAAGGGTTCACAAAACCTAGGAGACAACTTTGAACAGTTTCCTAGCTTTAGAGACCTTCTCCTTGCTTTGAATTTCAAGTATACATGGTCCACAACTTCAAATTCTCGGTGTCTCCTTTTTAAATCTACGTAGATTTTCTATCTGTCGTCTGCCTCCTTTAAATTCAGTTGTACCTTTCTTACCATTTTCTCCATTTCTTGGAGCATTTCTGGTCCCATCATCAATATGTTAACTACATTATCCCAGCGAATCAGATTTGTACATTTTTTGTCGTACAATACTTTGAAGGGACTCATCTTAGTTGACGCCTGGTAGTCATTATTGTATGCAAATTCCACTAAGTGTAGGTATTCCTCCCACTTAGTTGGTTTCATTCTTATGTACATTCGTAACATGTCTTCCACAATCTGATTCATTCATTCGGTTTTTTGATCCATTTGTGGATGGTAGATTGTGCTGAAATTCAGGTTAGTATCCAATCCTGCAAACAATCATTTCCAAAACGTTGACGTAAACTTGACATCTCTATCTGAAATCACCACTTTTGGAATTCCATGTAATCTAAATTTATTTCAGCGATATCAATTTCTTTATAAGTAGATTTCAGAGGTATAAAATGTGAAGACTTGCTAAGTTTATCAATCACTACCACAATCGAGTCATTTTTATTTTGAGTTTTAGGAAAACCTGTGATGAAGTCTAACGAGATAATATCCCACTTCCATTCTGGTATAGGCAAAGGTTGTAGCAAGTCAGTTGGATGCTGATCTTCATCCTTTACCTATTGACAATCTAGGCATTTAGACAAGTATCTAGTTGTCTCACCTTTCATGTTAGGCCAGAAAAACAATTGTCTCAAAGATGTTACGCGTTTCTGGTATCTCGAATGACCAAAATATGGATTTTTGTGCAATTCATCCAGAATTTTTGACTTTAAATCAGCAGAAACAGGTATGTACAACCTGTTTTTGAACCTTAGAAGTCCATTTTTATCCAAACTCATATCTATTTTGTCCAATTTTTCTGCATTTCCTTGTTAACAGTTCTTTTATATTATTAAAGTTCTCCTGACATTTATGTGACCAAGTAAACCTTATTCCCTTTTTTTGTAGAGATGTCATTGAATATATGATCTTAGATAATCCTTCGATAAGTCTACGATAGTAACCTATAATTCCCATAAATGATCTGATGTCAACTACATCCTTAGGGATAGGCCATTTGATAATGGCCTTTATCTTCTCTGGATCGACTGCAATACCTTTTTCAGATATCACATGTCCTGGGTACTGTATTCTTCTTTGGTAGAAGTCACATTTGTCAAATTTTTCATACAATTTGTGTTTCATTAAGGTCTGGAATAATATTTTTAGATTCTCTTCAAGTTCTTCTTCCGTTTTCGAATAAACTAAAATGTCATCAATAAATACGAGAACAAATTTATCCAAATATTGACTAAATATACTATTCATCAAACACATAAAGGTTGTTGGTGTATTAGTTAGACCAAATGGAATTAGAACAAACTCGTAGTGTATGTATCTTGTTATAAAAGTTGTTTTATTTATATCTTCATTATTTATTCTCACTTGGTGATAACCAGACCTTAAATCTAACTTAGAGAAAATCTTTGCTCCTCCCACTTGGTCAAATAGGTCATTAATTCTAGGTAGGGGGTACGCATTCTTAATCGTCATCTTATTTAATTACCGATAATCAATACATAATCTTAAAGTCCCATCCTTCTTTTTAACGAAAAGGACTGGTGCTTCCCAAGGCGTGACACTTGGTATGATATATTCCTTGTCCAATAGTTCTTGTAGCTGAATTTTCAGCTCTGTTAATTCGGATAAACTCATCCTATAGGGTGCCTTAGATATCGAAGAAGATACAGGAAGTAGATCGATAGAGAAATCTATCTCTCTTCTTGGAGGCAGATCTAGTATTTCGTCCACAAAAACATCTCTAAACCTATGTAGGACTGCAAAGTCTTCTAGACTGGGTTTATCTTCTTTTTCTAACATGTTAGTTACTTGAATAGCATAAATTTGACAACCTTTATTCATGCATTTCTTAAACTCCATGGTTGAAATCTGCCTAACTGAGTCTGGTTTTATGATGCCTTGTATTGTCCTAACTGTTTTTTTTTCGTCTCTGTAAGTAAGTGACTTTTCGTAACAGTTCAAAATTATTTTATGTTTCTCTAACCAGTCCATTCCAATGATTACATTGTAAGATCCTAAAGGTAAAATATTTATATTTAACTTGGTAATTTGGCCATCTAAATTGAGTTCACATTCATAAATGAAATATGTTACGTTTATCTTAGTTCATGTTTCTAACTGTACTAACCAGGACTTAGCATGATTTACTTTCTTAATCTTGTTGGAATCAACTAAACCAAGAGTAACATAACACAAACTAGCTCCTGGGTCAATTAGAATAGAAATACGATTATTGTTAACTTTACCTTCAACCTCCACTATAGTGGATTGATGATCAGCTTGTTGGCCATCTACAACTGCATTAATTATGTGCATGGTTCTACCCACATCTCCTACTATAGAGGCTTCTTGCAGGTTATGGACTGTGGTCCTTGCTATTGAAGTTAAATGTGGACAGTTCCTCCTCAAGTGAGGTTCTCCACACTCCCAACATTTTAATGGTTCCCTGGGGTTGTCCCCAACTTTCTTGGCTCCCAGATTAACTGTTCTACCTCCCCCTTGGGTATTCTGGTTGTTCGAATGAAAATATTTCCTTTGGAAGTTCTTTGCCATATTCTGGAAAGGGGTTGGTTGGAAGCCTTTCTTCCCTTGATTCATTCTGTCATGTTTCTTATCCTTCCATGCTCTGGGAATTTCATACCTCTGTTTGTACTGATCATAGCACATCTAAGCCTTTCTGAAAACTTTGCTTAAATTTTTTTGATTGTCGAATTCAATTATGTCCTTGTATGATTGTGGTAGGAAGCTTAGGAACCACTATATTTTTATTTTTTCTTCCTTGATGTATGGAACAAATCTCAATAATTCTAGAAATTTATTTATCAGATCGTCCATGGTCATTTGTCTGAGTCTTAGCTCATAAAAGTACTTAGTCTTTATTTCATAATAACTTTATGATAAATATTGTTTCTTGAAGTATTTCTTGAAGTCTGACCATTCCATGTGTTTCTCTTTTAATCCTTTGGCCAATTTCAAGTCCTGTCACCAGATACTTGCCTTTCCCTTTAGGTTATAAATGGACATTGAGACTTTCATGTTACTAGAATAATTGTAAATCTGGAAGTATTTCTTTATATCCAGTAACCACGCTTCAACCTCTTCACTCGTCCAGGATTCTCCGTCAAAGTTGGATGGTTTGATCTTCTTGAATTCACGTTCCAGGTGATCCACCTGTTTTCTTTTTCTTCCTGTGGATTTTTTGTTTTCTGTTTCTTATGTGCTTTCGGAAGAAATCTTCTCATTTTCTATTTCAAGAGAGGAATTGTTTGAGGCTCTTTTGCTGACTTCTTCCTCCTTGTCGTTGTCTTTTGGACTCTTTTTTGTTACTATGTTGCACAACAACACTTCATTTACTTATTGTTGTTCTTCATGTTCCTTTTTCAGTTTTTCGTTATCATCCTTGAACACTTGTAGTTCCATGATACGGTTTCTCATTGTTTCCAGAACCTGGGTGGCTGAACTTCCTTCATTGTTCTGTCTAGGTTCGTTAGGAGGTCCTTGATCGAGATTCTCTTCAAGTCTGATCAACTCTTCGTTTTGTGTTTCCATTATCAAAATAGACCATTTTTTTTTTTTTGTAACAGTAAGAAGTTTGTTATCTTTTTATTTTAACATAAATAAAATGAACTAAACTAATTTGGCCTTGCCCTAAGGTCCAAGTGTTGTAACCTTCGGTTGTGATACCATATGTAATGTACCCCAAAATTACCAAACTAAAAATAAAAAAATTGTTAGGTGCATTAAAACTTATTGACTCTTGACTATTTGTTCCACATAACTTTATTATCATCACTTAGAAAATATAATGTATGCTTTGCTTACGACATCTATTTAGAGACTTTTAGCACGTAAAATTGTGCTCTAAAATTGTTTTTAAGCGCCTTCATCATTTCATGCTTGCTTTTCTTTCCCTAGGTCTTTTGCTAATTGTCATAATCTTCAAATTCTTCATCAAGCCCTAATAAGATTTCATTTGATCCCTTTTAACCGATAAACCATATGGTCTCTCTCTTTTCACCTGCTTTTTTAGCCTAAAATCCTATTTTTGTGCTTTTGTATATTTTCAAATAATAAACTATATTTTTATTTGTAAATTTTACCAAAACCTAGTGTGTGCTCAAGTGTCAAATTCTAATCCTAATCCTAGGTCACACTCCATATCAATCTAATTCATATGATAAAGACGACATTCAACACATGCCTGATTCTTTTCCACTTGTCTCATCAAATATGCTATGAGAGCATTGGCGCATATAAATACAACAATCTCTATTCCCCAGAGACATATGGGATATGTTCCATGAGTCGTTTTTTAAAATCAATTGCAGATTTTCAGGTGCCAAGTGATTGAGCAGGTGTTGAATAACTAAATCAAGTCACGATATATATGATGATGTTCCCAATTTCTCACCCATTCCATCGTTTTCATGCATGGATGTGCAGATGGGAGTGCACTACGGATTTCATAGTACACTGGAAAATTTCCTAGGCGTTGCGATTTCCACACTAGGCGCTACCAACTCTCCTCGGCACTGTGGATTCCACAGTGCACTACCTAAATTCGCTACCAAATTTCTGGCAGAGACGAAATTTGCACAAATATGCACCAGAATGGCACTACCTATTTTTCTACATGTCTACTTTTGAGGTTGTGCTAAAGAATTACAGGAAATTGGCTAAAGGAATTACAAGGTACACTACTCAGAGTGATACCCAAAGGTGCTACCAGCTAGCACCTGGAATCAAGGAGTTCAAATTCATTAGTCTTTTAGGTGGTTGATGATGTGGAGAATGACTGAAATAGTAGCTCGTAGCATGATAACCACTTACCACCTCTACAGGACACTTTGCATGCAAGAGGTGGTGGATCAATGAAGATCAAGGGAGGAAGTGGCATTTAAATATTGTTGGATCGGTTACCATCATGTTTCCTATTTTGTAATAGTTTGTTAATAGTTGTTAGCATAGGTGTTCGATTGATAACTTTTGTTGGAGAATCTGATGTGAGGAAGGCCAGCTCGCGCCTCTAGCTGTTGCCTTTCCTTTTTATTATAAATCCATGTTCCAAATGAGAAAACAAGGTTCGAAGGGTTGATCTGAGGCTCCCGAATTGTAATGTTTTGATAAAGTTACTGTGAATTGGTTATGTACTTGATTTGAGACATATTGGTTAATAGATATCAGCTTCTCTTTCCATCTTATTTGCTTCTAATGCTAAAGTGTTCATGGTTTGAGTGATTCACATGAATTGTTGTGGTGACATTATGATGTATGTTTGATTATTATATTATGATGATATTTATTTAGTGTTCTTAAGTTATGAACTCAAGAATATATTGTGTTAAGTCTCTTTCTTCCTTAGGTTGACTGCAAACTTGATGTTTACAAAAAGCTCTATATTCCTCTCATTGAAGTCTTCCCTCTGTTCATACTTTTTCTCACTTACTGATTGAAGTTAGTCAAGACCTCGATTGCTTGTGCATGCTAGCCTAGATTTCTGAGTTAAAACCTTATTATTGTGAGTCTTGTCCATTTTACCTTTTAAAAAACTCATTTACATTTACAAATCTTTTGATGTTACCAATCTCACCTGATTATAGTCTAGGGTGACTTTTGGAGTGATAACATAAATTGCGTCATTGTCGAGGACAGATTTGAGTAGATTGAAAACTTCCCTGGGAAGAACGACATAGATCCAGCTCTTGATGGTAGACAAGAGACACATACAAAAAATTGACTGTAATCATCTACCTGGTGACTCCATAATCAAAGAATCCACTAGGAAGGATCCCATTGACAGAAAGATAACCATGTATCAGTTTATGAGCCTTCTTCATGAGCTATTGTTTATTTTTATCAGCTCATTTTTACTTTTACCTTCACGTATTAAAAAGATCATCTTGTGTTTTGTATATTTGGATGTTCATCAATATTCTTTTATATATCCAGCCTTGGAAGAAGAAGGCCTTCCTTCTTCCTATGTTGTAGATGTTGATTTGATACCTTCACCTCAGCCTATTCACAAGGATGAACTTTCTATTGAAATCCCTTATGAAATTGATTGGCCTTCTCAAGTTTCATCGCCTTCTGTTGTTATTGTTGAAACTTTCCACCATCTTGTCAAACCTCATATCTAGCCCATTAGTTTTCAAACTCGAATCAAAGATAAGATGTTCAAACCTTTAAGGATGCCATATCATCTTCATCCTTATCCTCTTGATTTCTTCGAGTACTTTCCTCGGTTTTCTGGAGAGGATCATGTTTCAGCTGAGAGGCATGTGGAGGCCTTCGAGAACTTTATTGATTAGTTTGAGATAGTTCATGAGGATGTTACCATGAGGTCGTTCTACAAATACTTGTTAGGAGTTGTTATTGTATGGTTTAAGGGTTTGGGAGATGACTCCATTGGTTCCTGGATTGAATTATGCAATACTTTTTTAAAGTGTTGGGGTGAGAACAAGTCATTTGATCAATACCTACATGAGTTCACTACTTTGAGAAGGGGAAAAAATGAAGTTATGTCTTCTTTTAATTGAAGGTTTTACAACTTGTATTGCAACCTGGCCCTGGAAATTAAAACCTGCGAGACCGCTGACATGGTGTATTACATAGTGTCTCAAAACTTTGACCTTGTTTTGTATCTTAAGGAAAGAAAATATATATCTTTATCACAGTTATTCATGGATGATGGGAAAGTGGAGGAGAACCTCCAAGCTTGTGGCAGGATTCAATGTTAACATCATGTCAACTTTGAACATGAGGTAGATTTTATTTGTTTTCCATATGAAGAAAATATAGTGGATGATTTGGTCCTCGAAGCATGTATCTTTGACAACCTTTCCTCTGAGGAAGTCACTGTCTCAAAAATAGACCAAGAGCATCTTTTTGTTGACTAACACTTTGGTAAGGAATACTTTGTTTTTAGAGAGCATCATGAAACAAGACATTCTAAATGTGAAGACTCAAAGTGTTGTTATGGACAACCTATTTTTGATGGAAATACCAGTGATGGTGATGAACATAATTTTTCTATGATTTGTTTGGAACCTCTTAGCACTATTCCTATATATGATGATTATGCTCTTGATCCTTGTAAACGCTATGGAGGTGTTGAAAGGTATTTTCATATAAATCTAATCTCTTATCCATCACCAACAAATGAACAACCATGTCTTAATAAAAACCATGTGTATGAGCTGTAGACTATCCCCACGGTATATGCAGAAATGATATGTCATCAACCAACAAGTGGTTTTGAAGTTACGAAGCAACTATTCGGCCCACAGATACCTCTGTCTGTCATTCAGTTAAGTGTGCATGTAGAAGACATCAAACAAACTGTCAACAGTTTTGAAACAATGAAGGTAACCTTTCATAAATTAATCAAACATTGCTTTAAGTTTCATGACCCTGTCAATGAGTACATAGAGTTACACTTTTCAAATGATTTAAATCATGCAAACTTGATCCTTTTATCAGCATTTGAAGGTGATATTGGCAATCATAAGGATGAATTTAGTCAATTGTTACACTTTCCTTGGTTTGTATGGATCATTTATAGTAAAGAGAAGAATCCAATTACCAAACAGTTTGAATGGTTATGGTGGAAGTTTGTTTTCACCTGAGCAAGTTGATGAGTTGGTTAGAGTAGGATAGTATAGGATATAAGCTCATTTCCTAGAATTTACTTTCTTTCAATTTTCAGCAGATGCAGTAGTTAGTTTTCTTGAACAAGTGGCAGGTTTTGAAAGTTTTACAGAGAATTATTGACTGTTGACTCCATAGCCCAATGGAAAGGCCACTGAAACTGCTAGTTTCTTGGAGCCTCATAGGGAGGTCTCCATCCCAGTTGGAGCCAAATGTTAGCACATAAAATTGTGCTATTAAATTTTTTTTAAGCGCCTTCATCATTTCATGCTTGCTTTTCTTTTCCTAGGTCTTTTCATAATTGTCATAATCTTCAAATGTTTCATCAATCCCTGATAAGATTTCACTTGATCCATTTTAACCCATAAACCCTATGGTATCTGTCATTTGACTTGTTTTTTTATCCTAAAATCCTATTTTTATGCTTCTGTACATTTTCAAATAAAAAATATATATTTTTATTTGTAAATTTTACCAAAAAGTGGTGTGTGCTCAAGTGTCAAATTCTAATCCTAATCCTAAGTCACACTACATATCAAGCTAATTCATATGCCAAATATGAAATTCAAAACAAGCCCGGTTCATTTCCACTTGTCTCATCGAATATGCTATGAGAGCATTGGCGTATATAAATAAAACAATCTTTATTCCCCCCGAGACATATGGGATATGTTCCATGAGTCATTTTTTAAAATAAATTGCACGCTACCATGTCCCAAGTGATTGAGTAGGTGTTGAATAACTAAATGAAGTCACGATATATATGATGATGTTCCCAATTTCTCTCCCATTCCATCCTTTTCATGCATGGATGTGCAGAGGGGAGTGCGCTACAGATTTCATAGTACGCTGACAAATTTCCTGGGCGCTGTGATTTCCACACTGGGTGCTACCAACTCTCCTAGGCGCTGTGGATTCCACATTGCACTACCTAAATTCTCTACTGAATTTCTGGCAGAGACAAAATTTGCACAGAGACGCAGCAGAATGGTGCTACCTATTTTTCTACATGTGTAGTTTTGAGGTTGTGCTACATAATTACAGGAAATTGGTTGAAGGCATTACAAGATGCGCTACTCAAAGTGATACCCAAAGGCGCTACCAGCTGGCACATAGAATCAAGGAGTTCAAATTCATTAGTCTTTTAGGTGGCTGAGATAGTAGCTGGTTGCATGATAACAACTTACCACCTCTACAGGACACTTGGCATGCAAGAGAAGGAGCATCAATGAAGATCAAGGGAAGAAGTGGCATTTAAATATTGTTGGATCGGTTACCTGCATTTTTCCTATTTTGTAGCAGTTTGTTAATAGCTATTAGCATAGGTGTTCAATTGATAACTGTTGTTGGAGAATCTGATGTCAGGAAGGCCAGCTTGCACCTCTAGTTGTTACCTTTTCTTTTTATTATAAATCCATGTTCCAAATGAGAAAATAAGGTTTGAAGGGTTGAGTTGAGGCTGTCGAATTGTAATGGTTTGAAAAATTTACTGTGAACTGGTTATGTATTTGATTTGAGACATCTTGGTTAATAGAAATCAACTTCTCTTTCCATATTATTTTCTTCTGATGCTAAAGTGTTCATGCTTTGAATGATTCACATGAATGGTTGTGATATTATGATGTATGTTTTATTATTATATTATCATGATATTTATTTAGTGTCCTTAAGTTATGAACTCAAGAAGATGTTGTGTTAAGACTCTTTATTCCTTAGGTTGACTGCAGACCTAATGTTTACAACAAACTCTATATTCCTCTCACTGAAGTCTTCCCTCTGTCCGTACTTTTTCTCACTTACTGATTGAAGTTAGTCAAGACCTCGATTGGTTGTGGATGCTAGCCCAAATTTCTGAGCTAAAACCTTATTATTCTCAGTCTAGTCCATTTGACCTTTTAAAAAACTCATTTACATTTACAAATCTTTTGATGTTACCAAGCTCAGCTGATTACAGTCTAGGGTGAATTTTGGAGTGATAACAGAGACTATAACATATATATACTATCAATGATACAATTCTTATCTTTATATATCGATATAATATGTTACCAAAGGACCCATCTTATATCTAAAACTCAACACATTCCACTTTATATCCAAACGGTGGAAACTTAACACTTACCCATATATAACCCCATATATTGTGCCCTTAGCATATACCATTATGAATATGTATAAAATTTACTAGATTTAGCATACGATATAATCTTTACTCATTATATATATATATATATATATATATATATATATATATATATATATATATATATATATATATATATATATATATATATATATATATATAGTAGGCCATATTGACTGTTACGCATTAGACCTGTTCTTAAAATCATATTGATATAGCATGATATTAACTACATAGAATTCTTAACAAATACTAACATATATGTATATATTATATTTTACATATAATACAAATATTACCTCTACTATATACATATCATACATGTTATACACAGATGTTGTATCTCATTATCCTTATTTTCACAAGGTATCCAACCAAAAGTAATACATGCCATAGCATATTTGAAAATAGTTATTCAATGCACAAGTAATATCGTTCTTGAGGGTGGTTATAAGGTTGTTTTCCAATGAGGGCATGATGGGTCATAAACCCTAATGCCCACGGTATTTCACTTACACCACACATAAACCCTAAACCAAACAGTGTGAAACCCCACCTGACCTGGTGACATTGCCCAACATTGAATGGGATTTGAAATCATGATAATGGTATTTTTCTTTTCGACTTGCAGGAATTTAACGTTGTTTGTATCCATTAATGGAAGGACTGTGACGTATTTATTGATCTAAAAAATTAGGCATTTGCGGCCACTGCGAGATTTCCACCTTCAAAACTTCACATGGAAAATGTATTGTGCTTTATGTCACCCATTACTTCCTACCATGTAATTGTTTCGAGGTCACGACCAAAATCCTTTTTTCCCCATTTAGCTCTATGTTCACCAAAGAAACTCTGACTCTAGCGTTGTAAGCATCTCAGCGTTAACCCAGGAACATTTTCCTTTGTTTGGTTGGTCGACAATATGGAAATGAACTCGGCCTGGTAATAAATGGAGGATGCACGTTCGTATGGTCTTCTCTCTTTACAAGGTAACCCAAAACTTCTTTTGTTTCCTTTATTATTCTGTAACAATTTGTGGATAACTTGTTTTTCCAGTCGTGTTTGCATTCCCCCTCTGCAACTATTTCTTTTCGGTCTCTCAGGTTTGAAGATTCCTTTCTTTTATATTCATTTAATATTTGTGCAAAGACCAACATCCGCGCTCTGTGTGATATATCCCCACTGTGAAAATCGTGGTAAGTTCTAGAATATTGAAAAATTAGCATTCCAAGTGAGCATATACACCATTCTTAAATCTCATCAGAGTCATACTCTGAGTATTTACGTTACCGCATTGTGGACTATAGTTCTGTGTGAAATAGATAGATAGACATATAGGTTAAACTTTCCCAATGGATTTATGGATTGAGACTGTTTTCTTCCTTTATCACTATGTACAAACTGGTGAACACCCTTACATGAAAGTGTGGTAATCACCCTCTATCTATAGTTTACATTTGGTGTCAGTATAAATCTTATGCAATGGTGATTTAAATCCTCTATTTCATGATTTTCTATCTATAATTTTAAGTAAAGGTCCATATTACATATCATTATGTCATGACATCATCCCTCTATTTTATTGATTACTCTTGTATTTTATTAAATTAACTGCATATAACTATATCCCGAACTTTTGTACTTAAATTTATCTTTGTACTTTCTATAGAATCCCTTAAATTATTTTTGTTTAGAAAAACCAATGTAGTAGATGCCTTTTGTATTTTGTCTAAACCCTCGCGATTGCAATGATTTACCACCAGAGAGGAATTGTGATTTCACTATATGTATAAATCATAGTTTAGTACTCAGATTTTGCATAAGATTAATCTTCTGAGTTTTATATGGTGTAGGAGTATTTAAACCTGAAAATATCAGCCTTCTGTCTGAGAGTTTGCATCCTCAAAATCCTACAGGGAACCCATATCGACACTATCGATTTCTATTTCATAGATTTCAATGTATTTTATTTTTCAAAAAATATTGTAGATAAAATCCAAACCTAACTAGATACAAGGTTAGACAAAATCATATTCTGAATATGTTTTTTTCTTTTAATTGATTTCCTCTGTGGTAGAAAATTATGACTTATGTTCAGTACAATTTACACAAGCAAAGTTTACCCTCTGTGGGATTTCCCGACTATACATCTGAGTTTTTTTAAATATTTTAACACTATTTAATTTATTGTTTAAAGTCTTAAGCATCAAAGTATTAATTTTTAGTTACAATAACTAATGATGGGGCCTTGTTTTCTTTTGTGAGGGTACCCATCAATCGTTCTTGGGTCCACTCCTCCCCCTTTGGGTTGTGGACAGATCGTGGTTGAAGTGTTTGTAGTGAATTTTTCCAATGCCAACTCAAGATAAGTGTTATCTCATCTTGTTTATTATTAATTTCACTAAATTTTCTTAGCACAAATTTATGAATCTATCGTTTTCTCCCTTGCAGGTTTGTACAAATGGACAGGAGCGTAACAAGGAATCCATCTTGCTCAGAAAGGTATTTGTGTTCTAAGCCTAGTGCTTAGACACAACTTATTAGATTCTGTATACCAGTGGTATAAGAGACATTACCCTAGGGAAATCCATTGTAATAATTTTTTAACCAGGGTTTCGTGGATTATATAGGTTGTAAATTATTTTTCAAAGGAATATACCAGTCATTTTGTAAATTACCTATCCAATGAATATACAGGTTCTTGAGAAACCATTTTGAACATTAATCAGATTAATGGTACAACCAATGTAGCATGTATTTGTAGACTATTTGAAAATCACTGTTTACAGACCTAAAGAGATATGTAATATGAATATGGACTCGTAAATATCCTATTTGTTCTTTTATAACACCTGTACAACTTGAAATGGTAATTCCTTATACATTCATGCAAATCAAGGATCGATAGGAATTTTCTTTATATATAAAAACAATATATATATATATATATATATATATATATATATATATATATATATATATATATATATATATATATATATATATATATATATATATATATATAACCCATAGAAAACTTCTAACCATTTCCATCATTTCCCTTACATGAATATATAGGTATTTCTACATAGTCATGAACAGGATGTATAACCACATTTAAACATAATATAAGTATACAATAGGTGAATATTTTCTATCGTATGAGTATATATATATATATACCTTCAGTCAAGCATTTATACATATACTAACATCAAACAAATCCCATCACACTTCTAACAATGGTAATCAACATAATATTATACCTTCAGTCAATCATTTATATATGTACTAACATCACATAATCCCATGATGCTTCTAACAATTGTAATCAAAAGAATATTCACGAGAATACAAGTAAAGGTTCTTATCTGAAACTGATATTGGGACACAAATGGAACAGCCACATTCCACCCAGTTGTAGAACAGAACAACGAAGTTACTTTCTCTGTTCACACCCTAGCCTGACCATGAGTCCATAACAGAGAATTGAAATGATCCTCCTTTGCTACAATTATCTTCTAGAGATCATAAATTCCCTTGCCTCACACTAAACAGTGTTCATAAAAACAAGTAGTATCCTTTCTCCAACATACTAAGCAGCATCCTGCCTCCGTCATATGTTGTATTTATGTGCATCTTGTGCCTAGGTCATTCCATCCCTCCTTGGGAATTTTCAAAGCTTTACAAATCCCTGATTTTCAAGGGTTGCTAGTGGTCAAATTCCTCATTTTCCACTTGTAAAAACCATCCCTGAGGTAATTCAAAACTATTCCCCACTCATGGATTCATGGTCAGTTGTTTTCAACCTGGATGTTTCATTTGTCTTCCAACATTTAATATATATAAATATTTGTCTTTTACATGTGTCACAATCAAGAAGTTAGTTGGGAAAATCAAATCCTTTCCCAACAATAAAGAATAATTAATTACAATAATCAAATTCCAAATTTGGATTTTCCATAAATGACAAGTAATTTCCAAATTCGAATTTTCCAAAAACATAAATTTCTTCCCAAGTACACTTAGACTTTAATAATTAATTTTTTGGGGGGATATTACATCCTCTCCCCCTCAAGTAAAACATTTTACGTAGTGTTCATTCCTTTCTCGGAATAGGGTTGGATAAGATTTCTGCAAATCTTCCTCCAATTCCCAAGTGGCCTCCTCGGGACTAAAGTGCTTCCATTGCACTTTCACCTGGGAGATGGCTATGTTTTGTAGTATTGTTTATTTCTTGTCTAGAATGTGCAGAGGTTCCTCTTGGAACTCGCCTTTTGCTTCCACCTGCACCATGTTCCAATCAATGATGTGAGTAGGATCATGAATATACTTTTTCACAAAGAAACGTGAAAAACATTATGAACTTTTAAATTTGTAGGAACTGCAAGTTGATATTCCACGTGTCCAATTCGAGATAAGATCTCGAAGGGGACACAAAACATGGGCACGAACTTTGAATAGTTTCCTAGCTTTAGATTGCATCTCCTTGCTTTGACTTTCAAGTATACATGGTCCCCAACTTGAAATTCTTGGTGTCTCCTTTTTAAATATGTGTAACTTTTATGTCTGTCTTGTGCCTCCTTAAAATTTTGTTGTACCTTTCTTGTCATTTTCTCCATTTCTTTAAGAATTTCTAATCCCATCATCATTTTGTCAATTGGGTTATACCAGCTAATTGGATTTGTACATTTTTTGATTTACAATACTTCGAAGGGACTCATCTTAGCTCATATCTGGTAGCCATTATTGTATGCAAATTCCACTAAG
Organism: Picea engelmannii; assembly: GCA_009831015.1. Classification (NCBI taxonomy): domain Eukaryota; kingdom Viridiplantae; phylum Streptophyta; class Pinopsida; order Pinales; family Pinaceae; genus Picea; species Picea engelmannii. The sequence goes on from ML782305.1 coordinate 342,403, forward strand.
TGTAGGTATTGTTCCCACTTAGTTGGTTTTGTTCTTACGTACATTCGTAACATGTCTTCCACAATCTGATTCGTTCGTTTGATTTTCCCATATGTTTGTGGATGGTAGCTTGTGTTGAAATTTAGGTTAGTATCCAATCCTGCAAACAATCCTTTCCAAAACGTTGACGTAAACTTCACATCTCTATCTGAAATCACCATTTTTGGAATTCCATGCAATCTAAATGTTTCCTTCATAAATATTTCAACGATATTAATAGCTTTATAAGTAGATTTCATAGGTATAAAATGTGCAGACTTGCTAAGTTTATCAATCACTATCATAATCGAGTCATTTTTCTTTTGAGTTTTAGGAAAACCTGTGATGAAGTCCAACAAGATAATCTCCCACTTCCATTCTATTATAGGCAGAGGTTGTAGCAGGCTGACTCTGTGTTGTCCAATTTTTCTGCATTTCCTTGTAAATCTACTGTTGTTTTGATGTATTTTTTGTCATTACAACTTGCATATTTTTTTCTTTGTTCAATGTCATTTTCTTCTTTGCTAATACTTATCTAAAAAAGTCCATTAGTCCTTCGGCTTAGGGAATCTGCAACTTTGTTTTCTTTTCCCTTAATGTGTCTTACTTCGAAATCAAATTCACTCAAGAAGGTCGACCACCTTGCTTGTCGTGTGTTAAGATCTAGTTGACTGAATACGAATTTCACAGCATTGTTATCTTTTAGCAACAAAAATTTTCTCCCCACTAAATAATGTCGCCACATTTTTAGCGCTTAAATTACAACTGTTAATTCCAAGTCATGTGTGACATAGTTTCGTTTGTGTTCCTTCAGTTTACATGAATCATAATAGATAATGTTCCCCGCTTGAGTTAGGACACCTCCCAAGCCTTCTTTGCTTGCATCCATGCAAACTGTAAAGTATTTATCAGTGTCTACTACCCTTAGAATAGGTCTTGTAGTTAATAGTTCTTTTAGCTTATTAAATTTGTCCTGACATGTATGTGACCAAGTAAACCTTATTCCCTTTTTCTATAGAGATGGGATTGGATATGCGATCTTAGAGAATCCTTCGATAAATCTGTGATAGTAACCGGTAATTCCCATAAATGATCTGATGTCAGTTACATCCTTAGGGATAGGACATTCCATAATGGATTTAATCTTCTCTGGATTGACTGCAATACCTTATTCGGATATCACATGTCCTAGGTATTGTATTCTTCTTTGGTAGAAGTCACATTTGTCAAATTTTGCATACAACTTGTGTTTCCTTAAGGTATGCAATACTATTTTTGGATGTTCTTCATGTTCTTCTTTCGTTTTCAAATAAACTAAAATGTCATCAATAAATACGAGAAAAATTTTATCCAAATATTGACTAAATATACTATTCATCAAACACATAAAGGTTTGATGGTGCGTTAGTAAGACCAAACAGAATTATGACAAAATCATAGTGCATGTATCTCGTTCTAAAATTTGTTTTATTTATATCTTCATCCTTTATTATGACTTGGTGATAACCAGACCCCTTAAATCTAACTTAGAGAAAATCTTTGCTCCTCCCACTTGGTCAAACAGGTCGTTAATTCTGGTTAGGGGGTACTTATTCTTAATCGTCATCCCAATGATTACATCGTAAGATCCTAAAGGTAAAATATTCATATTTAACTTCGTAATTTGACCATCTAAACTAAGTTCACATTTAGAAATGAAATCTATTACTATTATATTTGTCCATGTTGCTAACTGTACTAACCAGGACTTATCATGATTTACTTTCTTAAGCTTGTTTTAATCAACTAAACCATGAGTAACATAACTTAGACTAGCTCTTGAGTCAATTAGAATAGAAATATGATTATTATTAACTTTACCTTCAACCTCCACTATATTGGATCGATGATGAGGTTGTCGGCCATCTACAACTGCATTAATTATGTGCACGCTTCTACCCACATCTCCTACTGTAGAGGCTTCTTGCAGGTTATGGACTGTGGCCCTTGATGTGGAAGTTAAACATGGACAGTTCCTCCTCAGGTGAGTTCATCCACACTCCCAACATTTTAATGGTTCCCTAGGGTTGTCCATAACTTCTTGTCTCCCATATTAACTGTTCTACATCCCCCTTGGGTATTCTGGTTGTTAAAATAAAAATATTTCCTTTGGAAGTTCTTTCCCATATTATAGAAAGGCACTGGTTGGAAGCCTTTCTTCCCCTGATTCATTTTGTCATGTTTCTTATCCTTCCATTCTTTGGGAATTTCAAACCTTTGTTTGTACTGATCATAGCACATCTCGGCCTTTCTAAAAACTTCACTTAAATTTTTGGGATTGTCGAATTCAATTATGTCCTTGTATGATTGTGGTAAGAAGATTAGGAACCATTGTATTTTTACTTTGTCTTCCTTGATGTATGGTACAAATCTCAATAATTCAAGGAATTTATTTATCATATCGTCCATGGTCATTTGTCTGAGTCGTATCTTATAAAATTCCTTAGTCTTTCTTTCATAATAGATTTCTGATAAATATTGTTTCTTGAAGTTTGACCATTCCATATGTTTATCTTTCAATCCTTTGGCCAATTTCAGGTCTTGAAACTAGATACTCACCTTTCCCTTTATGTTATAAATGGTTATTTTCACATTCATGTTACTAGAATAATTATAAATATGGAAGTATTTATTTATGTCAAGCAACCACGCTTCAGCCTCTTCACCCGTCCTCGATTCTCCGTCAAAGGTGGATGGTTTGATCTTCTTTAATTCACCTTCCAGGTGATCCACCCGTTTTCTTTTTCTTCCTGTGGTTGTTTTGTTATCTGTTGCTTGTGTGCCTTCGGAAGAACTGTTCTCATTTTTTTGTTTCAGGAACATAATTTTTTTAGGCTCTTTTGCTCACTTCTTCCTCCTTGTCATTGTCTTTTAGACTCTTTTGACTATATAGAGTTCAACACATGCAAAGGGAGTAGATGGCTTTGGATACTATATAGACTCAATGAGATTCAAGCTCTAAAGGGAGCATGGAAAATCAAAGTAAGCCTTATCTCATATAGATTCATTTTACTCAGAGGAAGACCAGATCATTCAAAGGAAGTTCCCCCTGAGATTATTGTAGGAGAGAGATTCTTCTTCCAGGACTAATTGACAGATTCCATGAGTTGAGGAGGCTAAATCGTGGCTTCAGAGGCTTCTAGGAGATGTGACATCTCTCGGGAGGATTCCATTATATTAGTATACTTTGCGACAGTGATAGAGGAAGAAACCAGTTAGAAGGAATGGGATATGTATTTTTCCTTAGTTCCATAGAGAGAAAGAAACCAAACAAGTTTCTAGCTATGTAGTGTCGATGAGGAATACCATTGATTCAAAACCTTCAACTTATGAGGAAACTGGTAAGTAGAAAGTGTGTGCAAGGATTCCATGATGGGAGAGAATCAATCCATCATGAAGAATAATGTGGGGAAAGTATCTCCGAAACCAGAAGGGAAGTCAATGGTGAATTCCAAGTGGATATACAAGATCAAGCATGTTGTAAATGACAACATAAAGAAGTAGAAAGTGATATTTTTGTCTAGAGGGTTCTCCCAAAAGGAGGGATACGATTATCACAAGACACTTTCTCCAGTAGCTAGAAGAAGTGTACATAGAGCAGCCAGAGGATACATGAGAAGGAGTTTCATGCATACATATTAAAGAAATCCTTGTACAAGATTACGAAGGAACCAAGAGCAGAATATGCCATAAATTTATTTCTTATGATCTTGAGGATAGGTATCCCTTGATGATCTATTTCTTACATGGATGAGAAGCTCAAATATGGGTGCAAGAGGGAGCTCACTTCAGATTTTGAGATGAATTATATAGGTCTGATGCATTATTTCATGGGATCAGAGTTGTGGCAGAGGCTAGATGATATTTTCCTTTTCCAAGGAAAATATATTGTTGAGATCCTGGAGAGACTCGGGATGATGGACTGGAAGTCCACGACCACACCTATGTTGACAAACCTAAATCTATTGAGTGATTCATCTTCATATTTGGTGGATCTCAAGAATTATAAATAATTGATGAGATCAATGATGTACCTGGTTAACATGAGGCCGAACATATGTTTTCTAGTGAACACTTTGAGTCAGTACATGGTTGAGCCTAGACATATACATTGGATTGCAACAAAAAATGTGTTAAGATACCTACATGGTTGATTTGGATATGGATTGAGATATTTCTTGGATGGATATGTGAAGCTACATGTTTATATAGACTCTCACTAGGCATGGAGTGTAGTGGACCGAAAAATCACATATAGATGCTTCTTTAGTTTGGGATCAAGCATGATCTTATGGTTAAGAAGGAAGCGGACATCAGTGGTACTTCATAAAGTAGTGGCATATTATATTGCATCTTGTATTGCAAGATGTGAAGCAATGTGCCTTTGGAAGTTACTTGCAGGGTTATTTGATCTAGATTTGGAGCCAACTTTGACACATTGTGATAATCAAAGTTTCGTGAAGCTTTCAAAGAATCTTGTCTTTCATGAAAAGTCAAAGCATATAGAGATCAATTACCACTACATTTGATACATGGTGAAGAGAGGAGTTGTGGAGCTCTGGTACATATCCAAAGATGAGCAGATAACATACATTCTCACCAAGCATTTTTCTAGAGTGAAGTATGAGTACTTCAAAGACAAGCTTCGTGTGATATATAATTCCCACCCTTGTTGAGAGGAAGGTGTGTTTTTTATCCTCCATTTGGATAACCCCTCTGGCCAAGGTTTTTATAGATTAGTCATGTGAGGCGACTGAGGGGGTAATGCACTTTTGAATGCTAGTATTTCCTATGCCATGCAAGGTGTTAAGGTGTGAATAAGACTATTGTAATAGGAGAATCATCACAACGGAGTCTTGGATACTATGGTGATGATTGTGTGTCACTCGATAGTAGTTGTGTGCTACTATGGTGGCTGTGTACCACTAGCATTGAATAATTGTCATTGGAAACTAGATGTGTGCTACTACAGTGGTTTTGTACCACTGGTGGTGATTTTGTATCACTGGAAACTGGTTGTGTACTACTACAGTGGTTGTGTACCATTGGTAGTGATTGTGTATCGTTGGCCATTAGTTGTGAACTACTATAACGATGGTGGTGTACCAATACAGGTGGTTGTGCACTACTGTGACAATAGTTGTGTACTACTACGGTGGTTGTGTACCATTGGCAGTGATTGTGTATCATTGGCCATTAGTTGTGAACTACTATAACGATGGTGGTGTACCAATGCAGGTGGTTGTGCACTACTATGAAAATAGTTGTGTACTACTATGACTTGAAAACAGTTGTATTCCATTGGATGGCATTGTAGTAGTTGTGTGCTACTAGTTGATTTCCATGGAGATTACTAGACTGCTTGGAAGTAGTTGTATGCTATTTTTTTTATCAAATCACAATTAGGAGGACTATGACAATATTTATGTACTACTATACTATGAAAATAGTTGTGTACTACTATGACTTGACATAATTTTTATTCCATTGTATGGCATTGTATTAGTTGTGTCCTACTTATTGATTCCCATGGAGATTACCAGGTCGCTTGGAAGTAGTTGTGTGCTATTGTTTGATCGCAACACAGTCAAGAGGTCTATGATAGTAGTTGTATACTGCTAGACTATGAAATTAGTTGTGTACTAATGGAGAGTATGGGTAGATGTCTGTTACTTGATGATTTCAGTATAGTATTGGAGACCGTGATGGACAATTCAAGCTACCTATGGCATGATAGTAGTTGTGTGCTACTAGTTGACTGTAGAGTAGTGAGTGGAATAATAGATGAATACATCATGGAAAGATAACTCACTATATAAGAGGGAGTGTTGATGTTTTGGTAGATGGAGGAGGAAATTTCCTCTAGACAATTTTTCTTAGAAGAGAAGAAGATTTCATAAGTCCAAGCAAGACCATTGAACAACAAAAGAACACCCAATAAGATAAATCATCCCACAACAAAACAACACCCAAGAAGAGAAGTCGGCCCACAACAAAAGAATAAAGTAAAATAAGAATCCTTAGAGGAGAATTCATCTTAGGCAAGGTAACTTTAAGACTATAAATAGAGGAGACATATTGCTCATTTAGCACACAATACACTCACTCTCTCATTAAGGAAGGAATTGCAAGTCTAAGGAGAAGAAGAATATGCAGTGGAAGTTCTTGATTATTCCTTGTGGTGGATTTTCTCTTGTGAGTTATCTTTCTAAGGAGGTGCACTATTGTTTTATGGTGTTGTTGTTGCAATTATCAACACTAGTTTGTGCACTAGCCTAGTGCTATGGTTTCTTCTTTTTCTATAGCTCTTAAGAGATGGTTCATGGTGGAGTATATTGGATGGAATCTATATAAAAAATATTGTTGGGTTTTTCCCCTATTTGGGGTTTTCCCATGATAAATCTCATGTGTTCTCTTGTATGTTGCTCTTATATGTTCTTAGGATAAATCTCAGGATAAATCTCATGATAAATCTCATGTGTTCTCTTGTAATATTTCTCTCTATGGATTTTTCCTGAGTTCCATAGAGAGAAAGAAACCACATAAGTTTCCAGCTATGTAGTGTTGATGAGGAATATCATTGATTCAGAACCTTCCACTTATGAGGAAGATGCTAACTAGCAAGTGTTTAGAAGGATTCCATGATGGAAGAGAATGAATCCATGATGAAGAATAATGTCGGGAAAGTGTCTTTGAAATCATAAGGGAAGTCAATGGTGACCTCCAAGTGGATCTACAAGATCGAGCATGTTGTAAATGGCAACATAGAGAAGTAGAAAGTGAGATTTTTGGCTAGAGGGTTCTCCCAAAAATAGGGAGACGATTATCACAAGACACTTTCTACAGTAGCTAGAAGAAGTGTACATAGAGAAGCCAAAGGATACATGAGAAGGATTTTCATGTCTACATATTGAAGAAAGCCTTTTACAAGCTTAAGAAGGAACCCAGGGCAGGATATGCCAAACATTTATTTTTTATGAGTTTGAGGATATTTATCCCTTGGTGACCTATTTCTTACATGGGATGAGAGGCTCACATATGGGAGAAATAGGGAGCTCACTTCAAAGTTTGAGATGAATTATCTATGTATGCTACATTATTTCTTGGGATTGGAGGTGTGGCAAAGGCTAGATGAGATTTTCCTTATCCAAGGAAAATATATTGTTGAGATCCTACAGAGATTCGGGATGATGGATTGCAAGTCCATGGCCACACCTATGTTGACAAACCTAAATCTCTTTAGTGATTCATCTTCATATTTTTTGGATCTCACAAAGTATAGATAGTTGATCGGATCCTTGATGTACCCGGTTAACACCACACCAGACATATTCTTTTTAGTGAACACTTTGAGTCAGTACATGGTTGAGCCTACAAAGGTACATTGGATAGTAACAAAACATATGTTGATATACCTACATGTTTGATTTGGATATGGATTGAGATATCTCTTGGATGGAGATGTGAAGCTACAGGGTTATACAGAATCTGACTAGGCAAGGAGTGTAGTGGACCAGAAAAGAACATATAGATGCTTGTTTAGTTTGGGATGAGGAATGATCTTATGATTAAGAAAGAAGCAGACATCAGTGGAACTCTGTAAAGTAGATGCAGAGTATATTGCAACCAGTGTTGCAATCTCTGAAGCAATGTGGCTTTGGAAGTTGCTTGTAGGGTTATTTGATCTAGATTTGGAGCCAACTTTGACACATTGTGATAATCAAAGTTCCATGAAGCTTTCAGAGAATCTTGTCTTTCATGAAAATTCAAAGCATATAGAGATCAAATACCACTACATCTGATACATGGTGCAGAGATGAGTTGTGGAGCTCTGATACATATCCAAACATGAGCATATAACAAACATTCTCACCAAGCATCTGTCTAGAGTGAAGTATGAGTACTTCAAAGACAATCTTGGTGTGATATAGAATTCCCACCCTTATTGAGAGGAAGGTGTTTTTTTTAAACTCCATTTGGATAAAACCTTTGGCCAAGGTTTCTCTAGATTAGTCATGTGAGGTGAATGAGGGGGTAATGTGCTTCTGGATGCTAGTATTGACTATTCCATGTGAGGTGGTTAGGTGTGAATAAGACTATTGTAAGAGGAGAAACATCACAACGTAGTCTTGGATACTATGGTGATTCATGTGTTTCACTGGATAGTAGTTTTGTGCTACTATGGTGGTTTTGTACCACTAGCGTTGATTGGTTATCATTGGATAGTAGATGTGTGCTAGTACAATTTTTTTGTATTGTTGGCAATAATTTTGTATCAGTGGAAAGTAGTTGTGCATTACTATGGTGGTTGTTTACCATTGGAAGTGATTGTGTATCACTGGACATTAGTTGTGTACTATTATAGTAATGGTCGTGTACCAATGGCAGTGGTTGTGTACTACTATGACAATATTTGTGTACTACTGTGACTTGGAAACAATTGTATTCCATTGGATGGCATTGTAGTAGTTGTGTGCTACTAGTTGATTTCCATGGAGACTATAGACTTCTTAGAAGTAGTTGTATTTTACTATTTGATCAAAGTACAGTTAGGAGGACTATGAAAATAGTTGTATACTACTAGACTACAAAAATAGTTTTGTACTACTATGACTTGACATAAGTTGTATTCCATTGGATGGCATTGTAGTAGTTGTGTGCTACTTATTGATTTCCACGGAGACTACCAAACCTCTTATAAGTATTTGTGTGCTATTGTTTGATCGCAACACATTCAAGAGGTCTATGATAGTAGTTGTATACTACTGGACTACGAAAGTAGTTGTGTACTACTAGAGAGTATGGGTAGATTTGTGCTACTCAATGATTGCAATATATTATTGGAGACAGTGATGGATGATTCAAGCTACCGATGGCATGGTAGTAGTTGTGTGCTTCTATTTGACTGCAGATTAGTCAGTGGACTACTAGATGAATACATCATGGAAAGATAACTTGATAGCTAAGAGGGATTGTTTATGTTTTGGTAGTTGCGGGAGTAAATTTCCTCTAGACACCCTTTCTTAGAAGAAAAGAATATTCCAAAAGTCCAAGGAAGACCATTGAACAACAAAAGAATACCCAAGAAGATAATTCGACCCACAAAAAAATAACACCCAAGAAGAGAAATCGGCCCACAACAAAATAATAAAGTAAAATAAGAATCCTTAGAGGAGAATTCATCCTAGGCAAGGTAACTTGAAGAATATAAATAGAGGAGACATCTTGCTCATTTAGCATAGAACAGACTCACTCTCTCATTGAAGAAGGAATTGCAAGTCTAAGGAGAAGAATACGCAATGGAAGTTCTTGATTATTCCTTGTGGTGGCTTTTCTCTTGTGAGTTATCTCTCTAAGGAGGTGTGCTACTGGTTTATGGTGTTGTTGTTGCAGCTATGAGAACTAGTTTGTGTGCTAGCCTAGAGCTAGGGCTTCTTCTTTTTCTGTAGCTCTTAAGAGATGGTTCATGGTGGATTATATTGGATGGAATCTATCTAAAAATGATCGTTTGGTTTTTCCCCCATTTTAGGTTTTCCCAGGATAAATCTCTTATGTTCTCTTGTATGCTACTCTTATTGTTCAACACATGCTATAATTGTTAATGTTAAAGAAGTAAAAGAACTTTGTTAACTCTACTGCATTGTAAATAAGGAAAATTTTAAGATTTCTTACATCAATAAATATTAACAACTTGTTGACACAATAAAACAAAAAAGTATTTCATGACTAAACTAGATTACGGGCTGAGCTTATTGTCACCACTAGTTTTTCTATTGAAGGAATTATTTCTTCTTTACTATTGTTGTCAAAGATTCCTTTGTCTTTGATGAGGTATTTTTTATTCCTTAATTTACCAATTTGTCTTGATCTGGGGGTTCTAATTGTTCTTATATCTCATCTTTATTAGCTTCATGTAGGACACTACCCTTGCTCACTATATAAATATTAACTTTAATGGAGACTCTAAAGGAAATTGAGGGCCCTCTTGAGAAGATGAGGTCTTCCAAGATTCCTTGAGAGACATATTGGCTCTCTTATCCCTCCAAGTGGGAAAGAATCCAAACAATGGTGATGAACATGTGTGACTAGCAAAAGGAATGACATTGTCCCTCCAGTTTGGCTACAACAATATTATAGTATAAGTGGATTCTCAAATAATTATCTCTACACTAAGAAGAATCATCCATGGAAATAATCTAGATTAGATTTAGATAAACTATAGACTCTTAGTAGGACTATGAAAAATATCTTATGTATCTAGATGATCCTCTCATCATGTGTCCATCACAAATCCAACTCCCTAGATAACCACATGGAAAGTGAACGAGTAAATAAAATGACTAGGTGCAATCTGTGAAATTGGAATTTCCCTTCAATCGAATAATTTATATAAAAAAATTCTAAATGGAGTGGAGGTTGGGTCCATGACACTCCTCACATGTCTTTTGGCCACCATCATGTAAATACATGGGAAAAAATGATTGGGATTTTGATTCAACTATGGTCATGGGTGAAGTCGCACTCGTTAATGATTTACCATGCTCAATAAACCATCTTAATCCATAATTCCTTACAAAATTAGAGAATACCGTGTGGTTTATTTAGGAGGATATCAAATGGATGATGTTAATCCATAAGTTATGTTTTGTGATCTTACCTGGAGAGGTGAAAGGAGGTCCCCATGGATTTGGTTCACATAGAGAACTAACATGGAGGGCATATGAAACTCTATGTATCCTCATCTAATTTGTTTTGTCTTCTTATCTTCTATTATCTTTCTGGTTCCTAGCTATGTTGGGTGGCCTTTGTGGGATTTTGGTCTACCGAAGTATGAAAGATTGGGGTAGATTCTAGGTTTGAAGAAAGAAGGTAAGTCTCTCTAAGGTATAAATGTATCCTCTTGACTAACTATTAGATCCCTATAAAAAATCTAGTGAATCAATTCCTTGAATGGTTTCTCCATCTGCTAGTCCCCTCTTCCATCCTAAGAATAGAACCTATGGCTTAGGAAAAGGACAGAATACTAGTCCCCTCTCTCATCCTAAGCATAGAAACTACGTTTGACATCCCCAAAAATAAAGTATTTTTTGAAATTTAAAATTTACTGGAAAATTATTCCATTTTTAGTAAATTCGAATTTGGAATATTTTTTCCATTTATGGCAATTCCAAATTTCGAATTTGATAAATTGTAATTAATTATTATGACTATTGGGAAGAGACCTGATCTGACCCAACTAACTATTTGACTATGACACTTGTATGTAAACAGAATATTGTTTTATTTATTGCAAGAGGACAAGTGGAACAACCATGTTAAATTTAGCTGACCATGACTCCATGAGTGGGGAACATGTTGGAACTACCTCTGGGCTGATTTTTACAAGTGGAAAATCAAGGATTTGGCCATTGCCAGCCCCTGAAAATCAGGGATTTAGAAAGCTGTGAAAATTCCCAAGGAAGGGAAGAAAAAAGACCTAGGCAAACAAATTTTATGGATAAATAGCATATGTGAGGAGGCAGGACGTTGCCTAGTATGCTGAGGGGAAAAGGACCACTGGACACTTGCTATTATGAACACTTAACTTGAGTGTGAGGCAAGGAGAGGATTACAGATAGAAGAAACATTGTTGAAGTGGATATTTAAAGTTCTCCCTCATGGATTGATGGTTAGGCTAGGGGGTGAACTGGGAAAGTGATTTGGTTGCCCAGTTCTAAGGTTGGGAGGAACGTGGTTGTTCCCTTTGTCTTCACGTGAACTAGTTCAGATATGTAATCTCTTCCTTCTCTGTTTTGAATGATCGTATATCTGATGTAGTGAACTCGTTAAATCTGAATTGAAATTATGTTCCATCTCTTTGAATTAAATTCGGTACAGTAGTAATGGCCTCTTTTAATTCAGTATGAATACCATAACCTGGGTGAAATTTGTTCAATGTATGAAGTATAAAAGGAAACTGATAGAATTCCTTACGAATTAATGTTGAGTAACCTTTTTACATTTGAGTTAATCCCGAATGAATATTAAAGTCTGCCTTTTAATTGTTATGATAATCAGAAGGAAATTACATGGTTGAATTTTGGTATAATCCCTTCTTAAACTAGGTTATTATTATGGAGACAGTTGTAGGGTAATTACCAATATATTGAAACTCCAGTGTACAGAATTATCTACTTGTAAATGGACTTGAACCTAAGAATTTTGCATAGGGTATTTATACTTCGATAAGAACTTATGTGCCAAGTGATGATAATGATTAGGGTTTTATTTGAAGTACCTAATAGCCCAAAACAAATAAAAAAAACCAGGTACGACAGAAATCACAATCAATATTTATTTTACCTATATATATATATGCCTAAGTATTACAGTGGAAATGGACATAATTTCGCGTACAGAAGTTGTAAGTGATTTCCTGTCGATATGTCTACAACTTTTTCCTTTTAGAGATTAATCCTAACAGTGTTCACATACAACTAGAAGAT
>ML782305.1:355380-367682 GCA_009831015.1 Picea engelmannii
CTGGGAATAAATAGGAGTTTACAGAAGTAACAATCCTAATTGAGCATAACAAAGCCTCTCAGCATAATGGCACAGAATAATAAAATAGAGTGAGAGAAGATTTTCCAATTATAAACATTCTAATTATGATGAATAAATTGTAATACCATTAAGAGGATTTTAAATCAGCCATGCCCAATATTGTTTTCAATTACATTGTCACAAGAAAAGAATTTGGGACTTAAATCTCAAAGGGCTATTAATATAAATCTAATTCCTGCAAGTATTGTGTTCTCCTCCAACTACAACCTATCAATATATCAATCAGAAACATCCTTAAAATCCATAAGACACTGAGAATCAAGACGAAACGTCTTTTGTAACAAAAAATTACAAAGCGTCGATTCTCATTTCTAGTACTGAGAAGAATAAGTCTGCAAGACAATGGGCATAGAACCCGAATACCTTTTTTTGTGGTAGGTAAGATTCGACATCCCAGAGCCTGGCATGGTCGACATCCCTACAAATTTTATCATTTAAAGCATTAGTATAATATACGAATTAAAACAAATGCAAAATTTCAATAGAACGATGAATACTAGAAATAGTTGAGACCAAACAATAATTAACTTATGCCTAGATTCCGACATCCTTTCCTTGTCACTTTCCGTTTGAATAAACATCCCAGGATGAGGAGAAGGGGGTCCAAGTATCTTTGATGGGTACCCTCGCATCAAAAGGATCCCACCATTAATGTCGGTACCAAATCTTAATAAGTCCTCTCTTACAAAGAAGTAGTCAGTAGCGAAAACCCTTAACCTGTAAACTATTCAAGCATGCCTTACGAGGAGACTGAAGTAGTAGCACATACATTTCATACAGGACATAAACCTTATTAAAGGGGTTAAGTTTGAAACATTCATGAACCAAACTACAACAAATAATTATAACCAAACAGTAAAGGGAAGGGTCATTACTCTACGGTATTCAAGTGATAGGAACTAATCTCCAACCATATAGATAACAAGGTTTTAGTGAAAACTTTATATGTCGTAAGAACCCCGTAAGTTGTTCGAGGAACTACAAAAACATAAGGATTTACTCCTAAATAAAGTAATTAATTGTGTGGAAACTAGCCGAGAGTCTGGCAGACCTACAAAAGAATTGCTCCATCCTTGTAGGGAAATAAAAAAAGAATGTCATATACTGTACTACCAAAGAGGGGACCCTTCCACCCCTTAAGAAAAACCGCTTAGTTTCTCGGTGACCATTCCCAAGGGCGACATGCCTCCCTGAGATTTATTAAAGGAAGAATGATAATGAAAGTAACCAAACATAGTATTAACTACTCGTGAAGAGAACTATGTGAGTGGAAAGACCCCTAATTACAAGATTCATGGGTGGGCAAGCTGAGCCATTTAGAGAAACTAGAGAGGGGACTAACAATCTTATAACCTCCTCCAGGAACGGTCCTAGCCCATAGAGGAATAATAACCAGGGATTATTAATAAAATATTATAACCTGAGTACAGAACATAAGTCGTTCTCACGATAATGAACCTTCAGGAAATTTTCCTTATACCCTTGATATTACAATAGCGTTCAAAGGAAAGACTTACCAGAGAAGGCAGTGACTTGGTCTTCTCCACCGAGTAGCGACCTCAACTTGGGAAATTCCTTGCCTATGGAAGAACATCATGCAGAACTATTTTGAGGGTTTCACTATGACTAAGGAAACATCCACAACCCTAAGAGCGTCTCCTTTGATGTCTAATTTTATTGTCGAGAGTATAGTAGTGGTTATGGCCATGTGTTGGGGCTGAACTAGTGCGATCCATTTGGAGGGAAGGAAAAGAGGCATCTTCGAGTCGCAGACACCAGGAACACATTAATGGTAGATACAGGATGCCTTAATTTTTTCTGACAGACAGACCTACCCTCTTACCTTGAGAAATCACGAAAGTTAATAAGAATTTACTATGTGACTTGACTAGTAAGGGTCCATTTATTTTTCCAAGTGTGCCCATTACTGTTAGCCTCTTGTTCATATGAGACTCTATTGACACATCATGGAGTTGAATCCGGTTCAGTTGGAGTCTTTTCGCTTTAAATTTCGTTACCCAAACCCGTTGAAGAACTGAACCATCCCATAGTTTGCTAAGCGTCTTTCAAAACAGCTATGTCCAACTAAGAGATATGGACCCTAACTCGTGACTCTATAGAAGACATAAAGTTTTAAACCAAAACAAGTTACTTCATCTTGCATGCAACATAGAGAATCTCGCGCTAAGGATAGACTAGGAATATGGTTCCTAGGTCTAGACTATTTGTTTATGAATATAGACATAAGCGAATAGAGGTAAGATTTTTCAAACTTCTAGAGTCAGGAAACCTATCCTTATAATGTTACCCATCCAAGTAATACGACTTGGGTAGAGTGGAAATCATGTGATAGATAGAACATGGGTACCTCGTAGAGTTTATGATAGAAATGAAGACCATACCCTTTAACAATAATTACATACGAACTTAAGAGGATAACGATACATAAGATTTTTTTTTTTTATGGTAGATTCGATAAATTAGAGGTACATTACATATGGTATCAGAGAAAAAGGTTACAACAATGGACTTGAACAGGGCCACTTTAGTTTCTTTATATATATTTCGATTTAAGAAAAACTAATAAACCTTTTTGTTACAAACAGAAAACCCTTTCTGTTTTGTGTGAATTATGGCATCTCAGGATGATGCGCAAATCATAATGGAAGGAAATATAGAGCAAGGACCTCTTGGAGATCCAAGACAGAATAGTGACAAATGCTCACCTATATAAGTACTGGAAAGAATGAGGAATCTTATTGTTGAACTGCAGGTTTTCAAAGCAAACAATGAGAAATTGAAGAAAGAAAAACAGGAACAGCAAGAGATAAATGAATTCCTGTTGTGCAGCATAGTAACCAAGAAAATCCCAAAGGATGATAATCATGAATAAGAGGTCAGTAAGAGGGCCTCCAAGAACTCTAGTCCTAAAGCAGAAAAAGAGGACGACTCATCTGAGGGTACCCCTTCAGCTGAAGATAAAGAAAAACCAGACAGAAAAAGGAAACAAGTAGATCATCTTGAAGGGGAATTCAAAAAGATTAAACCTACTACATTTGACGAGGAATACAGAACAGGTGAGGAAGCTGAGGCATGGTTATTAGATATCAAAAAATATTTCCAAATATACAACTATTCCAACAATATGAAAGTGAGAATTGCCATTTACAACCTAAAAGGAAAGGCCAATAGTGGCAAGATCTAAAATTGGCAAAGGGCTTAAAAGAAAAAAGGATGGAATGGTCTGACTTCAAGAAATATTTCAAAAAACAATACCTATCTGAAAGATACTATGAAAGGAAAACGAAAGAATTTTATGAGTTAAGACTTGGACAGATGACAATGGAGGACCTTATAAATAAATTCTTAGAATTACTAAGGTTCATACCTTACATCCAAGAGGATAAGGTGAAAATCCAATGATTCTTAAGTTGTTTACCACAGTCCTACAGGGACATAATTGAGTTTGACAACCCCAAATCCTTGAGTGAAGTATTCAGGAAAGCACGAATGTGCTACAACCAATATAAAAAGCAGACAGAGTTTCCCAAAGCCTGGAAGGATAAGAAACAAGATCGAATGAACCAACAAAAGAAGGGATACCAGCCAGCTCCTTATCAGAATGCAGCAAAAATCTTTTCAAGAAAATATTTTCACTTCAACCATCTGAATACGCAAGGCAACGGTAAAATGGTAAATCTGGGAACGAAGAAGTTTGGGGACAACCCCAGCAAACCGTTAAAGTGCTGGGAATGTGGAGAACCTCAGCTAAGGAGGAACTATCCATGTTTAATTTTAGCAAACCGAATTGTTGTTCATAACTTGCAGGAAGCCTCGATGGTGGGTGATGTGGGAAGAGGCCCGCATCGGATAAATGTAGCCATAGATGGTCGACAAGCTGACCACCAGTCCTGTGTGGTAGAAATCGAAGGTAAAATCAATAACACTCGAATTTTTGTTTTAATCGACCCTTGAGCTATGTTAAGTCATATTTCTCCTGGTATAGTAGAGTCAAATAAACTTAAGAAACTGAAGCATGTGAAATCATGGCTGGTACAACTAGCTACCAGAACTAAAAGAAAAGTAGTTGAATTTATTTTGGATTTTGAGTTCAGCTTAGATGGTCAGAACATAAGGACAAATACAAACATCCTACCCCTAGGATCTTATGATATGATTATCAGAATGGATTGGTTGGAAAATCACAAGGTAGTACTCGATTGTTATACAAAGACACTTATCTATAAAGACGATTATGACACTACTAGAACAACCCAAGGTATACCAAAACCTATATCAGTCAGACAATTTTCCACGATGAAATTCAAGAAATGTATGAGAAAGGGATGTCAAGTTTATACCATCCAAGTAACAAACCTGTTAGAAAAGAAAGACAAACCTAACTTGGAAGACTTTTTTGTTTTATGCGATTTCAGAGACGTATTCATTGATGAAATACCTGAATTACCCCCTAGAAGAGAAATAGACTCCTCCATAGACCTACTACCTGGTTCAGCCCCTATCTTGAAAGCACCTTACTGAATGAGTATACCAGAATTGACAGAATTGAAAATCCAACTGCAGGAGTTATTGGACAAAGAGTATATCAAACCGAGTGTTTCACCTGGGGGAGCACCTGTCCTCTTTGTGAAAAAGAAAGACAGTACTCTAAGACTATGTATCAATTATAGACAATTGAACAAAGTGACTATTAAAAACAAGTGCCCTTTACCTAGGATAAATGATCTGTTTGATCAAGTAGGTCACGACGAAAAGATATTTTCGAAGTTGGATTTACGATCTGGATATCAGCAAGTTAGGATAAAAGATGAGGACATAAGCAAGACATCTTTTCGAACAAGATATGGTTATTATGAATTTGTGGTCATACCTTTCAGACTCACTAATGCGCCAACCACATTCATGTGCGTAATGAATAGTATTTTTAGTCAATACTTGGACAAATTCGTTCTGGTGTTTATTGACGATATACTGGTATATTCAAAAATAGAAGAAGAACACGAAGAACACTTAAGAATCGTCCTGCAAACTTTGAGGAAACACCAACTGTATGCTAAATTTGATAAGTACGATTTTTATCAGAAGAAGATACAATACCTAGGACATGTCATTTCTGCAGAAGGCATTGCAGTCAGCCCTGAGAAAGTAAGAGCCATTATGGAATGGTTGGTACCAAAGGATGTAACGAACATCTGGTCATTCATGGGAATCACCGGATATCATCGCATATTTATAGAGGGGTTTTCCAAAATAGCCTACCCCATCACATTGTTACAAAAGAAAGGGACCAAGTTTAATTGATCACAAAAGTGCCAAGATAGTTTTAATAAGTTGAAGGAATTATTAACGATCGCACCCATTCTAAAGGTAGCAGACCCAGATAAAGACTTCACTGTCTGTGTCGACGCGAGTAAAGAAGGAATAGGTGGTGTCCTAACTCAAGAAGGACACATTATTTGCTATGAGTCCCGGAAGTTAAAGGAACATGACATAAACTACGTCACTCACGATTTAGAATTGGCAGCAGTAATACATGCCTTAAAAATGTGGTGACACTACATAATGGGCAGAAAGTTTCTACTATTGACAGATAACAGTGGGGTGAAATACCTATTTAACCAACTAGATCTCAATGCAAGGAAAGCAAGGTGGCTATCCTTTTTGAGCGAATTCGATTTTGAGGTAAGACGTATCAAAGGTAAGGAAAATAAGGTAGCAGATGCTTTAAGCAGAAGAGTCCATGGGATATTTGAGATAAATGTCAGCAGGGCAGAAAGTGATCTAGAACAGAGAATAAGGATGGCAGGTATTAATGATGAAAATTACACAAAGTTAGTGGCAGAATTACATGACACTACAACAAACTCACATGAATGAGACCTGAGTATCGATAAAAATGGGTTACTACGTTTTAAAAACAAACTTTACATACCCAATTTAGTAGAGTAAAAGATAATAGTTCTTGATGAAGTGCATAAGAAACCGTATTCTGGTCATCCAGGATAGCAGAAAATGATAACAACACTCAGGAAAATTTTCTATTGGCCTAATATGAAGGGTGAAATAGCAGAATACTTGGCTAGGTACCAAGACTGTCAGCAGGTAAAGGCCGAACACCAGCATCCAGCCGGCCTATTACAACAATTACCAGTACCAAAATGGAAATGGGAGACCATATCGCTAGACTTTATTACAGGTTTTCCCAAAACTCAGAAACATAATGACTCTATCATGGTTGTAATCAATAAACTCAGTAAGTCCGCACACTTTATTCCAGTAAAGTCTACTTTTAAAGCTATAAACATTGCTAAAATATTTATGAAAGAAATTTTTAGACTCCATGGTATTCCTAAAATGGTAATTTCAGATAGAGATGTAAAATTCACGTCCGCTTTTTGGAAGGAATTGTTTGCAGGGCTAAATACAAAACTGAATTTCAGTACGAGCTATCATCCACAAACAAACAGACAAACTGAAAGGACAAACCAAATCATAGAAGATATGCTCTACATGTACGTAAGAACAAAATTGAGCAAATGGGAAGACTATCCACACCTGGTAGAATTTGCATATAACAATGGGTACCAAACTTCGGCTAAGCTAAGCCCCTTCGAGGTAATGTACGACAGAAAGTGTACGACTCCAATTAGCTAGGACAACCCGGCTGATAGACTTATGGTTGGACCAGAGATGCTCCAAAAAATGAAGAATACGGTAAGAAAGGTACAACAAAACTTAAAAGAGGCGCAGGACATGCAGAAGAGTTATGCAAACCAGAAAAGAATACACTTGGAGTTTCAAATGGGGAATCATGTTTACTTAAAAGTCAAAGCTCAAAAAAGTTCACTAAAACTCAGAAACTGTGCCAAGCTCGCACCTAGGTTTTGTGGGCCCTTCGAGATACTAGCTCGAATTGGACCCGTGGCATACCAACTTGCACTTCAAGCTAATCTAAAAATTCATAATGTATTTCATGTTTCTTTATTCAAAAAATCTATTCATGACTCTACTCATATGATTGATTGGAACTTGGTGCAGGTGGAACTAGAAGGTGAGTTCGAGGCGGAAACCCTGCGTATTCTGGACCGGAGAGAAATAACACTTCGAAACAAAGTCATCGCTCAGGTAAAGGTGCAATGGAATCACTTTAGTTTTGAGGAGGCCACTTGGGATTTGGAGGGAGATTTGCAGAAATCTCATCCAATCATGTTCCAAGAAATGAATGAACACTGAGGATAGTGTTTTATTGAAGGGGGAAAGGATGTGACATCCCAAAAAATAAAGTATTTTTTGAAATTTAAATTTGTTGGAAAATTATTCCATTTTTAGTAAATTCGAATTTGGAAATTTTTTTCCATTTATGGAAATTCCAAATTTTGAATTTGATAAATTGTAATTAATTATTATGACTGTTGGGCAGAAAGCTAATCTAACCCAACTAACTATTTGACTATGAAACTTTTATGTAAACATAATATTGTTTTATTTATTGCAGGAGGACAAATGGAACAACCATGCTAAATTTAGCCGACCATGACTCCATGAGTGGGGAACATGTTGGAACTACCTCTGGGATGATTTTGCAAGTGGAAAATCAAGGATTTGGCCATTGGCAACCCCTAAAAATCAGGGATTTAGAAAGCTACGAAAATTCCCAAGGGAGGGAAAAAAAAAAGACCTAGGCAAAAATATTTTATGGATAAAGAGCATATGTGAGGAGGCAAGACACTGCCTAGTATGCTGGGGGGAAAAGGACTACTGGACATTTGTTGTTATGATCACTGAACTTGAGTGTGAGGCAAGGAGAGGATTACAGATAGAAGAAACATTGTTGAAGAGGAGATTTCAATTTCTCCCTCATGGATTCATGGTCAGGCTAGGGGGTGAACTAGGCATGTGATTTGGTTGCCCAACTCTAAGGTTGGGAGGAACGTGGTTGTTCCCTTTGTCTTCCCGCGAACTAGTTTAGATATGTAATCTCTTCCTTCTCTATTTTGAATGATCGTATATCTGATATAGTGAAATCCTTAAATCTGAATTGAAATTATGTTCCATCTCTTTGAATTAAATTTGGTACAGTAGTAATGCCCTCTTTTAATTCGGTATGAATACCATAACCTAGGAGAAATATGTTCAATGTATGAAGTATAAAATGAAACTGATAGAATTCCTTACGAATTAATGTTGAGTAACCTTTTTACGTTTGAGTTAATCCCGAATGAATATTAAAGTCTGCCTTTTAATTGTTATGATAATCGGAAGGAAATTACATGGTTGAATTCTGGTATAATCCCTTTTTTAACTAGGTTATTATTACAGAGACAGTTGTAGGGTAATTACCAGTATATCGAAACTCTAATGTACAGAATTATGTACTTGTAAATGGAATTAAACCTAAGAACTTTGCATAGGGTATTTATACTTCGGTAAGAACTTATGCTCCAAGTGATGATAATGATTAGGGTTTTATTTTAATTACCTAATAGCCCAAAACAAATAAAATAAACCAGGTATGACATAAATCACAATAAATATTTCTTTTACCCATATAAATTCCTAAGTATTACAGTGGAAATGGACAAAATTTTGAGTATAGAAGTTGTAAGTGATTTCCTGCTGATATGTTTGCAACTTTTCCCTTTTAGAGATTAATCCCAATAGTCTTCACATACAACTGGAAGATAGATAGATATTTAATCCACACACACACACACACACACACACACACACACACACACATATATATATATATTCTGGGAATAAATAGGAGTTTACATAAGTAACAATCCTAATTGACCATAACAAAGTTTCTGGAATAATGACACAGAATAATAAAATAGAGTCAGAGAAGCTTTTCCAATTATAAACATTCTAATTATGATGAAGAAATCGTAATACCATAAAGAAGATTTTAAATTAGCTATGCCCGATACTGTTTTCAATTATATTGTCACAAGAAAGGAATTTGGGAATTAAATCTCAAAGGGCTCTTAATATAAATCTAATTCCGGAAGACACCGAGAATCAAGACGAAACGTATTCAGTAACAAAAATTTACAGAGCGTCGATTCTCATTTCTAGTACTGAGAAGAATAAGTCTGCGAGACACTAGGCATAGAACCCGAATACCTTTTTTTTTCGATAGGTAAGATTCGGTATCCTAGAGCCTGGCATGGTTGACATCCCTACAATTTTTATCATTTAAAGCATTGGTATAATATATGAATTAAAACAAATGCAAAATTTCAATAGAACGATGAATATTGAAAATAGTTGAGACCAAACGATACTTAACTTACGCCTAGAGTCTGGCATCCTGCCCTTGTCACTTTCTGTTTGAATAAACATCCCAGGATGAGGATAAGGGGGTCCAAGTATCTCTGATGGGTACCCTCACATGAAAAGGAACCCACCATTAGTGTCGGTACCAAATCTTAATAAGTCCTCTCTTACAAAGAAGTAGTCAGTAGCGAAAACCCTTAACTTGTAAACTGTTCAAGCATGCCTTGTGAGGAGACTGAAGTAATAACACAGACATTTCATATAAGATATAGACCTTATTAAAGGGGTTGAGTTTGAAACATTCATGAACCAAAATACAACGAATAATTATAACCAAACAGTAAAGGGAAGGGTCATTACTCTATGGTACTCAAGTGACAGGAACTAATCTCTAATCGTATAGATAACAAGGTTTCAGTGAAAACTTTATACTTCATAAGAACCCCGTAAGCTATTCGAGGCACTACAGGAACATAAGGATTTACACCTAAATAAAGTAATTAATTGTGTGGAAACCAACCGAGAGTCTTGAAGACCTAAAAAAGAATGGCTCCATCCTTACAGGGAAATAAAATAAGAATGTCGTATAGTATACTACCAAATAGGGGACCCTTCCACCCCTTAAGAAAAATCGCTTAGTTTCTCAATCACCATTCCCAAGGGCGACATGCCTCCCTGAGATTTATTAAAGGAAGAAAGACAATGAAAGTAACCAAACATAGTAGTAACTACCTGCGAAGAGAACTATGTGAGTGGAAAGACCCCTAATCCGGTTCAGTTGTTGTCTTTCCGTTTTAAATTTCGTTACCCAATCCCGTTGAAGAACTGAACCATCCCACAATTTGCTAAGCGTCTTTCAAAACACCTATGTCCAACTAAGAGATATGGACCCTATAGAAGACATATACTTTTAAACCAAAACAAGTTAATTCGTCCTGTGCGTAGCATAGAGAATCTCGCGCTAAGGATAGACTAGGAATATGGTTCCTAGGTCTAGACTATTTGTTTATGAATATAGACATAAGCGAATAGAGGTAAGATTTGTCAAACTTCTAGAGTCGAGAAACCTATCCTTAAAACGTTACCCATCCGAGTAATACGACTAGGGTAGAGTGGAAATCATGCGATAGACAGAACATCGGTACCTCGCAAAGTTTATGATAGAAATGAAGACCATCCCCTTTAACACTAATTACATACAAATTTAAGAGGATAATGATACATAAGTTTTTTTTTTATGGTAGATTCGATAAATTAGAGGTACATTACACTACGGCTTAGGAAAATGATAGTCTACTAGTCCCCTCTTCCATCCTAAGCATAGAAACTACGGCTTAGGAAAATGACAGTCTACTAGTCCCCTCTTCCATCCTAAGCATAGAAACTATAGCTTAGGAAAATGATAGCCTAGGTGAAGAAAACAACAAGAGATACTATGATAGGTAGGATAGAGTATATAAAATAAAGGACCCTACACATGAACTGCCCCTTTGCATCTCCAAGGCATAAAAAGAATCCTAGGTCACTAACAACATATATGAATATTAGTTCCTCAATTATGTCAAGGTCGAGTCACTGTAAATAGAGAATATCATCTAAATGAAAATACAAGGAGTGTCTAATGAATATATCCAAGAGGAATTCCATGGATGGGTTCATGACCTAACTTTCTCAAGAACTTGGCACATTAAATTAATCAGAATTAATGATACCTCTGAGATAAATAAGGCCTTTGTTTCCAATATTATGGAAGAGAGAATCCTTCAGCAACAACACATTGTTCATTAAATTCTCCTTCTAGATTGGGATTCTGCTAATTTTTGTAAAGTTTTGCTTGAAACCGAAATTGTAGTCTCCTAAGGTACATCATGAAGACACTAACACAATGACACCTTCAAAATAATCTCCTAACTCTATCAACACAGTGTCCAATCTCATTTCCTACCCTAAGATCCCCAATATTTTGGTGTTGTTCAAGATATTTCCTATACAATCAAGAATCAAGATGGCTAGCTAGAAGAGTACATGTTTATGGGACCTAATACTTAATATAAGAATTATATATTTTCATATAGTTTTTATGATATACTACATATAGTTGTTTATTTTTCACAGAGAGATGAGTAGTATGTTAAATCATAATGTAATGGGTAATAATATTTTGTTTCAATTAATGGGAGCATTGGTTTCCTTGGAAGCAAGCCTACACTAAGGATTTTTGAAAAAATAACACTTCATAAAAAATTTAGAATATTTCGTAGTAAAATGTAAATATCTTGTATTAAATGTAACTTTAATTTATTTTATATCAAAATTACTTTTCAACATTCTTAATTTATATCAAAATTAAGTACAAAATCAATATTATCAAAAATAAAATCAAAACTCATGATCATATGTGAAACAACGTTAACTAAACAACGTTAACTAGCCCAAAAATTCAATGGGATGAGTAACTTTGCAATACTTGTAATAAAAATAATAAAAATGAATGTCATTTCTTTTTTATTTTTTCTATCTTAATACTAATACTATAAGATATAACTTTAAATAATTCTATTAATCTTAAAATCACATTGATTGAAATATATATATATATATATATATATATATATATATATATATATATATATATATATATTATTTTTCCATGTTAATAGAATAAAACATAACTTTAAATAAGAAACACCCCTTAACCAGGATTACGTAAAATAACGATGGAACCAAACCGAAATATACACAGAAAAAATCAACTATACGATGTCATTCCTTAAAACCCTAGACCGTAATTAAATGTTTAATTTTATTTTGACATTTTAAAATAACTAACTTAGAATGAGTTATAGGCATAATATGGAATTCTTGGGGAGTCGGATGCATCTCAATACACAAGAAACTTACATCGTCATATTGACTCA
>ML782305.1:376361-395280 GCA_009831015.1 Picea engelmannii
TGAGTCAATATGACGATGTAAGTTTCTTGTGTATTGAGATGCATCCGACTCCCCAAGAATTCCATATTATGCCTATAACTCATTCTAAGTTAGTTATTTTAAAATGTCAAAATAAAATTAAACATTTAATTACGGTCTAGGGTTTTAAGGAATGACATCGTATAGTTGATTTTTTCTGTGTATATTTCGGTTTGGTTCCATCGTTATTTTACGTAATCCTGGTTAAGGGGTGTTTCTTATTTAAAGTTATGTTTTATTCTATTAACATGGAAAAATAATATATATATATATATATATATATATATATATATATATATATATATATATATATATTTCAATCAATGTGATTTTAAGATTAATAGAATTATTTAAAGTTATATCTTATAGTATTAGTATTAAGATAGAAAAAATAAAAAAGAAATGACATTCATTTTTATTATTTTTATTACAAGTATTGCAAAGTTACTCATCCCATTGAATTTTTGGGCTAGTTAACGTTGTTTAGTTAACGTTGTTTCACATATGATCATGAGTTTTGATTTTATTTTTGATAATATTGATTTTGTACTTAATTTTGATATAAATTAAGAATGTTGAAAAGTAATTTTGATATAAAATAAATTAAAGTTACATTTAATACAAGATATTTACATTTTACTACGAAATATTCTAAATTTTTTATGAAGTGTTATTTTTTCAAAAATCCTTAGTGTAGGCTTGCTTCCAAGGAAACCAATACTCCCATTAATTGAAACAAAATATTATTACCCATTACATTATGATTTAACACACTACTCATCTCTCTGTGAAAAATAAACAACTATATGTAGTATATCATAAAAACTATATGAAAATATATAATTCTTATATTAAGTATTAGGTCCCATAAACATGTACTCTTCTAGCTAGCCATCTTGATTCTTGATTGTCTAGGAAATATCTTGAACAACACCAAAATATTGGGGATCCTAGGGTAGGAAATGATATTGGACACTGTGTTGATAGAGTTAGGAGATTATTTTGAAGGTGTCATTGTGTTAGTGTCTTCATGATGTACCTTAGGAGACTACAATTTCGGTTTCAAGCAAAACTTTACAAAAATTAGCAGAATCCCAATTTAGAAGGAGAATTTAATGAACAATGTGTTGTTGCTGAAGGATTCTCTCTTCCATAATATTGGAAACAAAGGCCTTATTTATCTCAAAGGGTATCATTAATTCTGATTAATTTAATGTGCCAAGTTCTTGAGAAACCTAGGTCATGAACCCATCCATGGAATTCCTCTTGGATATATTCATTCGACACTCCTTGTATTTTTATTTGGATGATATTCTCTATTTCTAGTGACTCGACCTTGATATAATTAAGGAACTCATATAATTTGTTAGTGACCGAGGATTTTTTTTATGCCTTGGAGATGCAAAGGGGCAGTTCATGTGTAGGGTCCTTTATTTTATATGCTCTATCCTACCTATCATAATATATCTTGTTATTGTCTTCACCTAGACTATCATTTTCCTAAGCTATAGTTTCTATGCTTAGGATGGAAGAGGGGACAAGTACATTGCCATTTTCCTAAGCCATAGTTTCAATGCTTAGGATGGAAGAGGGGACTAGTAGACTATCATTTTCCTAAGCCTTAGTGTAATGTACCTCTAATTTATCGAATCTTCCATAAAAATAAAAAAAATCTTATGTATCATTATACTCTTAAGTTCGTATGTAATTACTATTAAAGGGGATGGTCTTCATTTCGATCATAAACTCTGCGAGGTACCCATGTTTTGTCTATCGCATGATTTCAACTCTACCCTAGTTGTATTACTTGGATGGGCAACATTATAAGGATAGGTTTCCCGACTCTAGAAGTTTGATAAATCTTACCTCTATTCACTTATGTCTATATTCATAAACAAATAGTCTAGACCTAGCAACCATATTCCTAGTCTATCCTTACTGCGAGATTCTTTATGCAGCACGCAGGACAAATTAACTTGTTTAGGTTTAAAACTGTATGTCTTCTATAGATTCATGAGGTAGGGTCCATATCTCTTAGTTGGACATAGGTGTTTCGAAAGACACTTAGCAAATTATTGGATGGTTCAGTTCTTCAATGGGTTTGGGTAACGTAATTTAAAACAAAAAGACTCCAACGGAACTGGATTCAACTGCATGATGCATCAATAGAGTCTCATCTGAACGAGAGGCTGACAGTAATGGGGACACTTGGAAAAATAAACGGACCCTAACTAGTCAAGTCACAAAGTAAATGCTTATTAACTTTCGTGATTTCTCGAGGTGAGAGGGTAGGTTTGTTTGTTAGAAGAAATCAAGGCATCATGTATCTACCATTAATGTGTTCCTGGTGTTTGCATCTCAAAGACGCCTCTTGTCCTTCCCTCCAAATGGATCACTCTAGTTCAACCCCAACACATGGCCATAACCACTAATCTACTCTCAAAAATAAAATTAGTCATCAAAGGAGACTCTCTTAGGGTTGTAGATGTTTCCTTAGTCATTGTGAAACCCTCGAAATAGTATTGCATGATGTTCCTCCATAGGCAAGAAATTTCCCAAGTGGAGGATGCTACTTGGTGGAGTAGACCAGGTCATTGCCTCCTCTGGTAAGTCTTTCCTTTGAACACTATTGTAATACCAAGGGTATAAGGAAAATTTCCGGAAGGTTCATTATCATGAGAACGAATTATGTTCTGTACTCTAGTTATAATATTTTATTAAGAAACCATGATTATTATTCCTCTATAGGCTAGGACCATTCCTCGAGGAGGTTGTAAGATTGTTAGTCCCCTCTCTAGTTTCTCTAAATGGCTCGGCATGACCACCCGTGAATCCTGTAATTAGGGGTCTTTCCACTCACATAGTTCTCTTCGCGGGTAGTTACTATTATGTTTGGTTACTTTCATTTTCATTCTTCCTTTAATAAATCTCAGGGAGGCATGTCACCCTTGGGAATGGTCACCGAGAAGCTAAGTTTTTTTTCTTAAGGGGTAGAAGGGTCCCCTATTTGGTAGTATACTATACGACATTCTTATTTTATTTCCCTATAAGGATGGAGCCATTCTTTTGTAGGTTTGCCAGACTCTCTGCTCGTTTCCACACTATTAATTACTTTATTTAGGTGTAAATCCTTTTGTTCCTGTAGTGCCTCGAACATCTACGAGGTTATTACAATGTATAAAGTTTGTACTGAAACCTTGTTATCTATACAGTTGGAGATTAGTTCCTGTCACTTGAGTACCATAGAGTAATGACCCTTCCCTTTACTATTTGGTTATAATTATTCATTGTAGTTTTGGTCATGAATGTTTCAAAATTAACCCCTTTAATAAGGTCTATGTCCTATACAAAATATTTGTGTTATTAATTCTGTCTCCTCGTAAGGCATGCTTGAACAATTTACAAGTTAAGGGTTTTCGCTATTGACTACTTTTTTGTAAGAGAGGACTTATTACACTACTACATATGGGTGGATTATTCCACGAAATTTTTTCCACGCTTCAACTAGTTTCATATTTTTTTTAAAGAGGGCGGGATTTTCATAGATATTGCCACGAAAGTTCGTCGCAATATCGAAAAAAATCTTATTTAAATCTAGTCAAGATTTTCGTCGCTATAGAGACTAACTTTCATGGCAATAATGACGCAAATTTTGCCTATCTCATTGGTCGGTGTTAACAGCTAGTTGACTATTTTATCTATATATACGTGACTTTAAGAGACTTTGCGACACAATTGCTATAGTTGTGACACTGTTCTTGTCTTTTGTTTGAGATGTTTATTTTTTCCATCACCCACAGGTTGAACAAATCCAATTCTCGATCTACATAGCTCGGATTTTGAACTTCCAAGGTTAGTATGTTATTTTTTATTGATGTACTCATTTAACTTGTAATTTTTTTTTCAAATGTCCAAATTTCATTTAGCTTGTTTTTTCCTTGATAACATCTTATAATATGTGTAGTACCATATTTCATGTCTTTGGTTTTTGGATCTAGTTAGTATATTCTATGGAAAAGGGTATGTGGATTCCATAATATTCTAGGTTTATGGAATCCACATACCCTTTTCCCTTCAATTGTAGCTATAATCTCTCTCTCTCTTTTCATTGATAAAGATATGGAATTTCTCTTGAACCTTAACCCTAATCGGTGAAATGATAGTAATTGATTGTCATTTTCTTCTCTCTTTTAATTTTTAAGACCTGAAAAAAAAAGACCAACAAATCTTGATTGAAGCTTTAATACCACTTGTTACATCCCTAGTACCTAAAAGGGATCACACTTGCATAAATTGAAAATAATATAATAGTGACAATAATGGTTGGGATACTTGCACACCTAATGGTTGGAAGCTAGCACTTACTAATTCAATTAAATGAAGGAAGAAATCTCCATGAATAAAATATGGAAGTTGATTTTTATATTGATAAATGATAAGTTATGGTATATATAAGATAGGGAGGAAACTCATGTTTATAACAACAAGGGTAATATCTCCAATTAATATATTGTAACATTTCCCTCTTCCACATAAATTATTTGCTATCTTCAACATTTCCCTCTTCCGCATATAAATTAAGAGAAATATTAATAACCTTTCCCTCTTCCGCATATAAATTAAGAGAAATATTAATAACATTTCCCTCTCCCACATAAATTCTTTTCTATTGTCAACATATTGTAATAAATAATGGGTAGGTTGGCATTAGTGACAAGATAGCCTGTTGATATTACATATAATTATTAATGTATGAGAGATCATCCATTATTTAAGCATGCAAAACAAAACCCAAGACTAAATATTGTGGTTGACGTGATCGGGTATGTACATTTTGCAAAACAAAGTACGATAATTTCCATTATTTAATCATGAAAAACAAAACCCGAGGCTAAACATTGTGGTTGACGTGATCGGGTTTGTACATATGGACAACGGAAAAAGTGCTATATTCCTTGCTTTAGCAAGGACTAATAAGATACATAAACACTAACCCTAAATGTATGTTAGGTATATATGTTGTTATTATATAAATAAAACATTTGTACGCATACGGCCTTATTATAAAGATGTTATCTATGTCGTCATGATGTTGATCCTCTACACATATGATCACCTTATTATAAAGATGTTGACCTTATTATAAAGATGTAGGTCACTGCAAATAAACATATCATAATCGAAAGGAGTAGCCAAAACATAAAAAATTAACAACTTAATGTTTGGTATGGTGTAGGTAAGACAATTACTTGTCAGGACAAGGATTTGTCACAATCAACGAAAATGACAGGAAGCTTGCTCGGTTAAGAGTGGAATTAGAGGCGAGGGGCAATGGAAAATGTTATTTCCCTTGCTATGATTGTAGAGGCTTGCAAAATAGAATAATTTTAATAACAACAATTCAAAAACAATGTAGGGAGAAGGGGTAGTAGTGTGTCGTTTTTATGAGATGGAACTACTTATTCCATTTCATAAAAATACCATTGTTTCACAGACTATCAACATCTCTTTCCATTATGTGTGGCCTCATTTTGTTTACCCAATAGTATCATTTATGATTGGGAATCCTACTTCCTCAGTATCTTCTGGCATACTCTATGGTCTTCACTAGGATTCCAACTTCATTTTTCCACTACATTTCACCCCCATATGAATGAAAAAGTAGAGGTTGTCAACCATACTCAATTCCACTCTCTTTGAAAATACTTTTCCATAAATGAGAAATGGGAATCTTATATGCATGTCATTCAACAAAACTATAATTGGGAACGTCACTTATCCATGGGATCCTCACCCTTAGAGGTTTGTATGGGATTTCATCCCCTTGTGCACTCAGAGATGCCCCTAAATATCACACCCTCAAGGTATCTACACCAACAATAGGAGAAAAAATTAATGCAAAGCTTCATCCGCAACATCGCACAATAACATTCACAAGTAGAAATGACCTTACAAGAAGCACATGATCGCGTAAAGCATAGGCATGATAAATGTCACACACCCTTGGTATTTCAACCTGGCGACCAAGTGTGGCTACTATTGGAAAAACATTTCTTCTGAGGACACCACCATAAGCTCACCCCACTACGCTATGCTCCATACATTGTTCTTTAAATAGTTGGTGAGAATGCTTATCGCTCAGACTTTCCACCATAACTTAACATCCACAATGTTCTCAACATGAACAATCCCAGGTTGTTCGAGCCACCACTCCTTGAGGAAATGGTTACCATACATCATCTAGTGGAAAATATCCCAGACTTTCAACATCCTCTACTTGTGGACACCATTCTGGATTCTAGGACTCGGAACACTCGCCAACATAAATAATTTTCCCATCTTGTGGGCGACAAGGGCCAAACACCAACATATACCAAATGGATGTCTATAGCAACCTTACAATGTTCTTTCAATCACTTGTTGGAAGAAGAAAGGATGCTTCCAGGTCTAAATATGGAGGAATTGGGACACCAAGAAGAGTGCACATATTCGTTCACCAGTCAACATGAGATTGTGTAGAATTTCATCAATAATTTCTATTGTAAACTTCCCTGTCCAGTCTATTTGAGTAGTGTGCTTCCTCATAAATAACTATCATGTCAGTTGCTTCATTTACTTATTTACTAAACATCCCTCATTAGTAAAGTTAAGCAGGGCCCTCCATAATCTCTGTTAGTATGTCAGTTTATGTCAATTTGTCAAATTGTAAATAGCTCTCGCCATTCTTACTATGCAGAGCATTCCATAAATAAAGAAAGAACTTCCTTGCTTTGATGTCGAGGAAAATTCGCCCAGACTAATAAACGGAGCCCTTCAATAGCACAACCAATGGGACAACAAGCCCATAGTAAAGAAGAAAAAATCCCTTCAATAGCACAACCAGTGGTGACAATAATCCGGACCTGTAATCTAGTTTAGTCATGCAATATTTTTCTCTTTTATTGTGTGAACAAGTTGTTAAAATTTACTCATGTAAGAAATGTTGAGATGCATTTTTTGTGAAATAATGAGCTAGTGATTTTTCTTGAAATCCAAAGTCAATAATCATTATGCTACATCTTTCAAACATATATGGTGTGGTTATGTATTTTTTGTTTACTTATGATCGACATTGATTTGTTTTTGTTATTGGTATTTTTTTAAATGCCATGTATCAAGTCCATAAACATTGAAGGAAATACACATATCCCTAGTATTAATAAGTATAAAGTAATATCAATGGAATACTAATTTTTTTGGTCCATGGAAACTAAACTAAGATGGATTGAGATAATAAGACTATGCAAACATAAGATGTCCAAAAAAAAACCAAGGACTGACTCTTAGGGGATTACAACTTGGAAAGACTATAGCCATGTGATAACTAAATTGAAAAATGATTAAAATGATAGCGAGAAGCCAACAAGGTTCTATAGTCTAAGGGGTGGTTCCTCCATTCTTCTTCACCAACCAAGAAACTAAAGTAATCAACAATCAATTTTTCTTTTCCAATGCATCTAAATTAAGCCTGAATTCCTTACACACAATATCATGAGCTAATATGTCTCTGACAACAAAAAACATAGTATGCCAATAGAGTTCAATTCTTCAGATAAATTCGTCGAAGAGTGTGCCACTGGTCATGTGGTATCGAGATCCCCCTTCAGGTCAATCTTGAGGAGTGAATAGAGGAGGAACACTGTTGTCAATCTTGTTGAAGAACTTTCCCCCTCTATTGAGTTGATCAGTCGAGCTCCCTCCTCTATCGAGCCAGACTTCAGGTCAATCTTGTTGAAGAAATTTCCCCCCTTGAGTTGGTCAAGAGGGTCATCAATCCTAGGAATGGGGTAGAAGTTCCTGACTATGATTTTGTTTAAGGCTCTATAATCAATGCAGAGTCACCAAGTCCCGTGCTTATTCTACACCAGTACAATTGGGATTTTGCAAGAGGAGGAGCTGGGTATGATGTGCCCCTTTTGAAGAATCTCTTGGATCTGACGCCTGATTTCATCATTCTCCATCAACGAGCATTGATAGACTGGACCATTAGGTAGAGGTGTGCTCGAGGTTAGATCAATTGATGCTTGACTTGATAGTGTGTCAGTACCCCTATAGGTGAGGTGAAGAGGTTTCTGTATTCTTCCACAATCCCGTCCACTTGCTTCTGCTGCAAAGAGAGGCGTTGTGTAGAGGCCACGGATGTGGTGACGACCTTCTTCTTACTGTGATCATAGATAAAAAAGAAGATGATCTTCCCGGTCTGTGAAATGACCTTACTGCATTTCTTAGCTGAGATTAAAGAAATAGAAATAGGCGGTGCCACCTCTGGGATTGTGTACAATTGTATACCCAAAGTAATAATAACACTGTAGGGTCTAGACTCATACACAACATGACGCTTCCATAAATATGGTTTTCCTAAAAGAACATCAAAAAATTCAAGGGGAGAAATATCACATAGTACCTCATCTTTGAAAGGCTTGATGCCGTAGGGCAGATGACACTGTTGGATGACACAAAGATCTCTTCCTTGACGAAGCCAACCGATGGTGTAGGGATGTGGGTGCAGTGTCGTTGGCAGGTCAAGCCGCTTGACGACTTCTGCTGAAATCAGGTTCTTCTAACTACCGCTGTCAACAATGAAATGAATCATAGCCCCCTAGATCCACATATTCAAGTGAAAGAGGAGTTCCCCTTCCTCTGGTTCTTCTGGTTCGCTTGGCTAGACTTTGGTGGTAGCAACCATGGCACCGGTTTCATCATCGATAATCCTCTTCCCTACTTTAGGATTTGACTCGGAATCATAATCGACTTCTGACTCGAAAGCCTTCAACTTGTCCACGAGGGACTGCTTGGAGCAACATTCGTCGATGTTGTGCCAAGGAATTTTATGGTACTCACACCATTTTCCCGTGTCCTTCTTCATCTTCTCATTGACCTTCTTGTGTTGTGGCTTGGACAAACTGTCCCGAGAGTGGCCATCTCAACTTGGTCCCTTGCTGTGTGGGTTGGGGTTGCCTTTTCCCTGCTTCGACTGTGAGGGGTTTGCATATCCAAACTCTCGTCGTTTTTGCTTAAATTTTTGCTCGATCTTGACAGCGTATCTATAAGACATGCCCAATGAGGCTATGTTCAGGAAATCCATTTCTGTTTAAATGTATATATGCAAAAAACCATGCTATTTGAGCACCAGATGTCACTCATAATCTTTGATACCCAATTTGGTGCATAGGGTATGGAAAATATTGGTGAATTCTGGTACTGTCTGGTCCCTTTCTTAACGTAGGGTGGTCCATCTGGTGTACTGGTCCTCGTAGCTTGCACTAGGGTAGTATTGTTCTTTAATGAAATCCTAGAAGGAATCCCATGTAGGGGCCACCACAAAAATTGCATATTCCTCCACGACCCTTTGCTCAGTGTAAGTATCCCACCAGTCTTTAACATGGGGAATGACCTTGAGGAGTGAAAAAGTGATCTTTTCCCTATCATAAAAATTGTGGACTGAAAAATATCCTTCGAGCAAATTCAACCATTTATCTACAACATCTGCATCTATCAGTACTTCAAATAATGGAATATCAAAATTTACCTGTACCTTGAAGGGGGTTTCATGACCGCTTGATGAAGATGCTTCTCCCATGGGAAACCATCGAAGGATTTGTGCAAAGTTGTCCATCATTTCATTCCTTTGTCGCACAAGGGCTTCCTTGAGAAACATTTTAATAGGATCTCCTACTCTATAATATTTATTTTCGTCTCCCATGGGTTGTTTTTGAGCTCGGCGTGACCAATCTGGTAATGGATCGATTGGTTCAAGTCCCAACTTCTTGTACCTAGACCTTATCGGGGACATGAACGAAGAAAAATAAATGAAGAGCAGACAACTCTGACACCACTGATCCATATTTAGGAGCGGAACGAGTTGATTAATAGACTAAATACAATAAACACAGAGCTAGGAATAATAACTCAAATATCCAATGAACAATATCTTTTATTAAATAATGAAATAGGCTGAAACTGTAAAACTGTAG
Organism: Picea engelmannii; assembly: GCA_009831015.1. Classification (NCBI taxonomy): domain Eukaryota; kingdom Viridiplantae; phylum Streptophyta; class Pinopsida; order Pinales; family Pinaceae; genus Picea; species Picea engelmannii. The sequence continues at coordinate 386,393 of ML782305.1, forward strand.
AACTGAAACTTTCTCGAATGGTGGTAGCTATCTTTGAGAAGAGATGTGGTTGCTACGTGCATCTATCTGAGAAGAATGGATTACAATGAGGTTCCAGAGGCCCTTTTCATATTAGTCATGAATTCCCAAACCCTAGACATCCAAAAACCTAACCTTAGAAGGTGAAACGCCAAAACTCATGTGGGCCCTATGGGTAAATTGATGTAATTTGGTACCTCAACTTCCTAGGGTTGTAACTTTTGTGTACGACCTCCATTTTAGGTGTGTGATAGCCCGTTGGATAGGTATTTCAGAGAGATACACATTCCGCCATCAGACTCTATTCCATCTACAGTATAATTGTGGCTAGCCAAAAAAACAACATTTAAGGCCCCAAAACAACCCTGAAAGTACAACAAGATGTGCTAACATGAAAACATACAAAATAATCTAGTTGGATTAGGCTAGAGGCCACCCATATCCACATAGAGAATGTGTGGGGATTTAGACAACCCCAAAAGTGTGTAAGTCACAATTGTAAAGTAGTACAGAAGGACGTGCCAAAAAACAATGGACACGAGGAGCCAGTGGGAATAGGTGGGTGGCCACCAATATCCACCTGGATCATTAAGGGTAATTGCACACCCTCCTCAGGGTCTCATTTTGGCATCTCATGCCTTTTCTTTTAAGAGAATCCACTCCCTCTCTTTGGTGTTTGCAAACCATGCTACCTCGAAGAGAAGTCTCGAGTGAGGAGTCCATTGCAGCCACATCAACTCCCATTGAAGAATTGGCACTGAGTCTCCATGAACTACTTCGACTCCTAAAACACCAGACTCGAGTGAACATCTAGTTGGACACACGTTTTCAGTTACCCAATATCGTCGGGAAAATGATCGGCTAGAGGGTCGATTCCTGGATCTGTATCTTCTCCACATACTTCAAGACTTCCCTCGAGATGGAAAAATCCACCAAACTGCATATTGCGAGCCTACAACTCGAAGAGATAGCACAAAATTGGTGGGACACTCAATTGGAATAGTTAGAATTGATTGTGGAGTGAAGTTGACCTTTTTAACAGTTCGTCTCTTGACAAGGCGTTCTTACGGGCCTTGATCGTAGAATGTAAGGTAGCCCCTCAAACCCAATATCTTATGGTTGGTTATGCCATTTGGGTTATGTAATGCACCAACAACTTTTATGAGAGTGATGATTTATGTGTTCTGACCCTATATAGATGATTTTGTTATTTTCTATTTAGACAGAAATTTGATCTTTAGCCAAACATTGAAAGAACATCTAATGCATGTCAGGAAAGTTTTTGAACTTTTTGAAAAGAAGAAGTTGTACATCAAGTTATTTGAGTGTGAATTTGGAAAAACTTCTCTGGTATATTTGGGTTACAGTGTAGGGAATGGTAATCTAAATATAGATTCTGCAAAAGTATAAATCATTGGAAAATGTCGCAAGCCAACTACTGCCCCCAAAGTCATGAGCTTCTTATGCTCTATGCGCCATATCCTTTCAATGCAATATTCCTCTACTATGCATTTCTTCTCCTGCACTCTGTGTCCTTGCACACCCCTGAATTATCCTGCACAGTGATAACCCGTATCTCTTCTTAGTTTCACATTCTTATAGTCTATGTGCTCTTTGTGCATGCAATATTCACAATGCCTCTACATGCTCACTCCATGCCAAATTCCTCCACATCTCGAGTTCTCTGCCTCATCATCATCGTGACTTTTCAACTTCTTCGACAGTTTTTCCCACGCATTCAACATCACTGGGTGTTCTGTCTCAGCTTCTCTAGCAGTTGAGGCTCTTTGTCCTCTCTATCTTCGACAAGCTTATTCCTTCCATTTTCAGCTAGAGACTTCAATGCTCATCCACCTGTCAATCCCTCTAAGAGTTGTCTTCCTTCACTGGACGAAGCTTGGAGACTCTTCATCTCCTCTAGAGATCACACAGAGTCTCTTCGAATCCTTTGGCAGAAATCATCAATGGTTTCCAACAGTTAGATTGCGAGGGGAAAAATTAACCCTCCGATCGTGATCAGATTTACCAACACCGTTGGATTAACTCTATCGTTATTTATTCATTTCACATTTTCGCAAATCAGGGATTCACCGATGAGACATCTTGGCTCTCCATGTCGCGATCTTCGAAAAGGAGCTTGGCTTCTCTAGCTCCCTCCTTCATCTTCCGTCGATGTGACCAATGATTGCGACCACAGGTTGAGCCAAAATGTGTTTCGCATTTTGGCATTTCGGGGTTTCGGCACTCCTATGGTAGAGTATCTTAACGCTCCATGTCCCGATATCCGAAGCTTCGAAATGGAGTCGGTTCAACGGTCCACACTCTAAGTGATTCGACAGTCCTGATCTCTTCGTGATTTTGTATATCGTGATATCAGGGTTCGCGACTTCGAGACTCCTATGGTAGGAGTTCTTGCCTCTCCAAATTGCGATTCGCGAAACTCCGAAATGGAGTCGGATCAACGGTCTAGATTGCACCTTGATCTGACGGCTACAATTAAATCGCGATTTCGCATATCGCAATTTTACATATCGTGATTTCGACATTCCTGTGGTGAATGTTCTTATGCATCTCCAAATCCTCATTTCCAAAACTCCTAAGTGATGTAAACCTCATGATGTCACACGTGTCGAATAATTTCCACGTGTCACTCTGATTTGTGACTTACATGTGCCTGAAATGTTGAATCAGTTTGACACTTGTCATTGCCTGGTTGTGCCACGTGTTCTTAGCTGACGTGGTTTTCTGATGTGAGTCAGATTGACGGTCCAGATGTGATCTTGATTCAACGGCTCAGATCATATCGCGATTTCGCATATCGCGATTTTGGCAATCCTGTGGTATTGTTTCTTGCCTCTCCAAGTCGCGATTCGCGAAAATCCAAGATAGAGCTGAGATAAACGGTCCACGATCTCGATGAATCTACGGTCTAGATCTCATCATGAATTCACATCTCACGATTCCTTCGATGGAGGTTCTTATCACTCCAAGTCGCGATAGGTGAAACTCCAAGATTGAGCTTAGATCAATGGTCCAGAATCTTGGTGTATTGACCATCTAGATCTTCTCGCGATTTCACCACTTCACGATTTCATCGCTTCGCAATTTCTTCACTTCATGCTCTTTAATGAACGTGCAGGTTCTCCCTGATCCAATGATGGTCAGATCTTACGCTCAGATCTGACGCTTGAGATCTATCCTCCTCTTCTGCGCGTTCTTTTTGTCTACTTTCAAATCTGACGGCCATCGAGAAGTCAACATAGGATCCAATGATCACTGACTCTTCTCCTCCTGAGATTACACATCCTCCTTACTTGGAAGAATTTCTAAGTGTCAAGGGCCTTGACCTTTGATCCATCTGACGCTATTTCTCTTGAGCTTTGGCAATGGTTTAACCTCATTCCTGGAGCACACCTACGCACTGCGATCGAATCTGTGTTAATTCCTCCTGAGCTTACTTTGTCCTTGTTTTGCCTTCTCTGCATACTTTGATATTTCCATCAATGATAAGCAAACGCTGCCTGTAAAACATGCCAACAATATCCCCCTTTGGCATTGATGGCAACAAAGGCACCCAGATGCACCCAGATTCTTTTCTCCCCTTTTGACATCAATGTCAAAGAAGAGACATTCTCCCCCTGCGCTGTTGCATTAGTTTTAGGAGGTATCAGATATGCAACCAATATAGGACTCCCCCTAACAGGATGGACTCTTTTAGATGTGAGACGGGATGACACCCAACTTCTATCTGAGATATTCAAATGGTGTCTTTGCTAGAGGTTTAGTAAAGATGTTTGCAATTTGTTTTGTAGTGGGAAGGTAATTGACCTGAACAATCTGATTGGTGACGTGCTCTCTCAAAAAATGATATTTTATGGGAATATGCTTGGTCTTGGAGTGGAAGACATGATTTTTAGACACACTGATGGCACTAGTTTTATCACAATGAATTGGGATCGGTGTAGTGTATTTTACCTCCAAGTCTGCAAGTGTTTGAATCATCCATAATACCTGAGTGCAATAGGTAGCAACATCAATGCACTCTGCCTCTATCGTTGATAAAGAAATGAAGCCTTGTTTTTTAATAATCCATGCTACTAAAGAATCACCTAGGAAGAATGCTCCTCCACTGGTGCTTTTTCTCTCATCGACGCAGTTTTCCCAATCTGCATATGAGTAAGTAGTTAACTGAAAATTCTGATTTCTGGGATACCACAGACCATAATTCATTGTCTCTTTTAAATACTTGAATATCCTTTTGACAGCTTGCAAATGACTTTGTTTAGGTGCAACCTGATATCTTCCTACCATTCCTACAACATGCATTATGTCTCGGCGAGATGTTGTGATGTACAATAGGCTGCCTATCATTGATCGATATGAGCTTTGATCAACATTAGGTGAATCATCATCCTTGCTTAATTTACATCCAGTTACCATAGGTGTACCCATAGGTTTAGAATCTTCCATTTGAAACCTTTTCAACATTTCTCTTAGATATTTTTCTTGAGAAATGAACATCCCTTCGAACCTCTGAGTAATTTGCAGACCAAGAAAAAATGACAGTTCTCCTATCATAGACATTTCAAATTCAGACTCCATGGAAGAAGCAAACCATTGTACCAATGAATCCTTATTAAATCCAAAGATGATGTCATCTACATAGACCAATACGATGAGAAAATTATTATCCTCTGTTTTAATATACAGATTGTTGTTAGTTGTTCCTCTCTTGAAACCTTTGTCTTTGAGATACGTATCCAGTCTATGATACCAGGCTCGAGGGGCTTGTTTTAAACCATATAAATATTTCTTCAGCTTGCATACTAAGTCAGGGTTATCAAACAATTTTAAATCCTCTGGTTGTTCCATATAGACTTCTTCACTTAAATCTCCATTTAGAAAGGCTGACTTGACATCCATTTGGTAGACTTTAAACCTTTTATGACAAGCATAGGCAGGAAACATTCTGATAGCTTCTAATCTTGCTACAGGCGCAAATGTTTCACCAAAATCCAGTCCTTCTATTTGAGCATAGCCTTTACAGACTAACCTTGCTTTGTTCCTGATAACTTGTCCTTGCTTGTTCAACTTATTCTTAAAGATCCATTTGGAGCCAATGACATTTTTGCCTTCAGGTCTTTGAACCATCTCCCACGTATTGTTTTTCTCAATCTGATCAAGTTCATCATTCATTGCTTTAACCCAGTGATCATCTGTGTTGGCTTCATTGAAATTATTGGGTTCCAGCATGGATATGAAAGCTATATGAGATTGTTCAGTGGTTTTGATTAGCTTTCTCCTGGTTTGTACACCTTTGTCTTTTTCTCCAATTATCTGACTTGCAGGATGATTCTTTTGAATGATTCTAGAGGAGGAATTTGAGGTTGACTGTTGATTTGAGTCTGTCTGAGTGTCTGAGTCTTCATCTAATTCAAAGTCTTCATTTTCTGATTCTTGGACCTGTTCATCATCAACTTTAGTTGTGTCTTCTGTAGAAGACTCATTACTGTTTACCTCTCTTGCTGGGATTTCTTCATCAATTTTTACATCAATACAGTCAACCATTTTATGCAGCCTCTTATTATAGCATCTATATCCTTTACTGTTTGTAGCATACCTTAGGAAGACACCTTCATCAACCCTATCATCATATTTTCTGAGGTTCTCATCATTATTCTTTACATAGCATTTACTCCCAAAGACTCTGAAGTGTTTGATTGAGGCAGGTCTTCCAAACCATAATTCATAAGGTGTCTTGTCACTTTGTGGTCTGAGGTGGGCTTTGTTAAGCACATGAACTGTTGTGTGTATTGCTTCTACCTAGTAGGTTTGACCAATGTTCTTCTCATTCATCATTGACCTGGCCATTTCCTGCACTGTTTTGTTTTGCCTCTCAACAACTCCATTTTGTTGTGGAGTTCTTGGGATTGTTTATTCTCTCTTGATCCCATGTTCATTGCAAAATTCCTTGAAGTCTCTTGACATAAACTTTCCTCCCCGATCTGATCTTATTTCCTTTAACCTCTTGCCTGTTTGTGTCTCTGTTAAAGCCTTAAATATTTTAAACTTCTCAAATGCTTCAGCTTTTTCTTTGAGAAAGGAAACCCAAGTAAGTTTGGAGTAATCATCGATAATCAGCATGAAGTAGTTTTCTTTCCCTGTGCCTTCCTGTCTTGATGGTCCACATAAATCCATATGAACTAGTTGGAGTGGTTTCTCTATTGAAGTAAAGCTCTTGGATTTAAACTGTGTCCTATTTTGCTTCCCTACTTGACAGGGTTTACACATTGAATCTTGGGGCTTTGATATTCTCGGAATATCTTTTACTGCCTCGAGGTTTTTGAGTTTGATTAAGTGTTCAAAGTTTAGATGACCAAGTCTCCTATGCCATAACCAACTTTCATCATGTTTTCTTAGATGACATTCTTCTCTATTTTCTTTGAGCACATATACATTATTCTCTGTCCTTATGCCTTTGGCCACCACTTTTCTTGAGTTTACAGACTTTATCTTGCAGTCCCTGGATGTGAACAACACTTCACATCCTCTATCACACATTTGACTTACACTAAGCAGATTATGTTTCAGCCCGTCCACAAGTAGAACATCTTGGCATTTTCCTTTTCCATTACCTAAGCTCACCATCCCTTTGCCCTTTATTTTCTCTGGAGCATCATTTCCAAAGGTTACATTTCCTGATTTGCTTTCACTTAGAGATAGAAACTTGCCTTTGTCTTCCGTCATGTGTTTGGAGCATCCACTGTCTATATACCAAGGGTTCATTTTTCTTTGAGCGGACAACACTAATCCACACTTGTCACTTTCCTTCTTCTTCCAAAACTTGACATTTTTAGTAGGAGATTTCAAATTTGGTTCATATTCCCTTAAACGACAGTCAATAGATTTGTGTCCATAGTTATGACAGATGTAGCATTCAATCTTTTTCTTCAATAGGTCAAAATTATTGGTGCAGTGTTGTCTACTCATTGACTGTTGATTATTTCTTGACCTCTTTGATTGCATGTCCCTGGACTTAATTTAGCAATTGGAAATTAGTCAAGGTTTGTTACTTGGCTGCATCATTCTTTATTGTGGAAATTATTTATTCCTTTGAAATCTTAATTGCTCAGGTCCAAATCTTAAGGAACAATTTACAACTTTGTGACCAAAGTTAGCACAGTAGAAACAATAGCCATAGAAGAATTCTTTGTACCTGGAAAATGGTTGTCTTCTTTGAGAAAATCGATTTCTTCTAGACTGATGATGTCGTTCAACAGTGCGCACATTACTTATTTGTTCTACAGATTCAGATCTAGCATCTTTTACCTTACTTGACCTGGGCAGTTGATTGTCTTCCTTTGTTTCTGCAGGATTGTTATTGTCATTGGTTGAACTTTTGACAAACTTGAAGGGTTCTTCATCTCCTAGTTTACCACTGCTTGATCCCTCTTCATACCCCAAGCCAGTTTTCATCTTTGGATTCCTTTGTTGATTCATAATGGTGGCCAATCCTTCTGAGGTTTTGATACTTGACTGATTCTGATTATACAAGGCTTCAAACTTCTCCATTTCTTTCCTCGTTTTCACTACTTCTTGTTCTAATGCTTCACATCTTTCCTTCTTTTCTGATAGTTGTTGTTTCAGAATCTCTTCGATTTTCTTTGCCTCTTCCAATTCTACTTTTAGTAGGACAAGGTCTTCATCAGGTTCTTTACTATCTTTCTCGAACTGTATCAAAAATTTTCTTTTCTTTCTATTCTTGATTCTTAGTCTGTCAATCTCTTCGAATGCACTGATCAGTTCTCCTTCCATGTCAACCACAACTTCTTCTTCATTAACATCACTCCCTGTTCTATTATTGTCATATTCCTCTTTGGCCATAAGTATGAAGTCATTTAGTTTATCTTCAATAGATGAATCATTGTCTTCATCATATGAAGAATCATCATCATTGTTTATGCAAAGACTTTTCTTCTTAAAGTTATTCTTTTTAAAGAAATTTATGTGTTTGTATTTATCCTCATCATCACAAGTCTGATCCTTTCCTTTGTGGGGACATTTATTTGCAAAATGACCTATCCTACCACAGTTAAAGCATTTGAAAGGTAGTTTACCTTTGTATTTGTCTGATCCCTTCTTCAGTCTCTTCACAATTTTTTCTTCAATTTCATCGGGCTAAGAATCCTCATTCTTGTCTACTTTAAATGATGCTTCTCTGGAGGGGGGTTTATCTTTAACTATTCTCATTTCATATGCAGTCAATGTTCAAAATGCAAGATTTTTAGATCATTAAGTTCTTCTATAGCAGAGACCTTCGGGTTGAACCTATCTGGGAGAGATCTCAAGGTTTTCTGAACTAAAGAAGGTTCCCCAATTGTTTCACCAAGTGCCTTCATTGCATTTACCATTTCATCTACTCTCAGAAAGTATTTTCCAACAGTTTCATCTTCCTTCATCTTCAGCTGTTCAAACTGTATTCTGTAGGTTTGAAGCTTTGGATTCTGTACCTTCTCATTACCCTCATAACTGCTAATGAGTTTGTCCCACATTTCTTTGGCAGTTCCTAGGTGCATAACTTTTATGAATTCTTCTTCTACAAGCCCACTCAAGATAGCATTCATTTCCTTAGCGTTAAAGCTAAATTCTAGTTTCTCATCCTTATTAGCTAGCACAACTGGCTTTACATAACCACTATCTACCACATCCCAGACATCTACACCTAACGACATTATGTAGGTTCTCATTCTAACTTTCAAGAAGGCAAAGTTTGTTCCATTGAACAGAGGGGCCTTATTGGTTGAATTTCCTTCATGGCTTGACATGTTTAAGCTCTAGGATCTACCCTTAGATAAAAGGGGCCAGCTCTG
>ML782305.1:407638-420651 GCA_009831015.1 Picea engelmannii
ACCTTATTATAAAGATGTTATCTATGTCATCATGATGTTGATCCTCTACACATATGATCACCTTATTATAAATATGTTGACCTTATTATAAAGATGTAGGTCACTGCAAATAAACATATCATAATCGAAAGGAGTAGCCAAAACATAAAAAATTAACAACTTAATGTTTGGTATGGTGTAGGTAAGACAATTACTTGTCACGACAAGGATTTGTCACAATGAACGAAAATGACAGGAAGCTTGCTCGGTTAAGAGTGGAATTAGAGGCGAGGGGCGATGGAAAATATTATTTCCCTTGCTATTATTGTAGAGGCTTGCAAAATAGAAGAATTTTAATAACAACAACCCAAAAACATTATAGGGAGAAGGGGCATGCCGAAGGGGGTTATGAATATTGTCCCTTGGTAAGAGGATTCAATATTTAATGTATTCTCTGTAATAATCAGTATGTCATGAATTTTAGTAATATTTCTTATCGAGATTTCTATATTTTCTATACACACTAACTTGTCTATGTTGTTTTTAAATATATAGACGATGCCCCCAAAGTGTCAACCTCCAGAGAGTTATTTGCCAAGTACTAGCAGAAATACTACTTTACATGGAGATGAACTTCAAGATCAGAATATTGAAGCTATTGATCAAGTTATTAACGATGATATGGATGGAGATAACGTTAGTGGTTCAAATCAAGAAGATGAGATACATAGATTGATCCAAGACACATTTTCTCCAATGGATGAGGACAACCAGGATGATAGTCATGATGTTGATCCTCTACTCGAGAAGTCATGTCAACCTCTTTATGAAGGCTCAACAACAAATCTTTTATCTGCTATATTGTTGTTGGTGAACCTGAAGGTTTTGAAAGGTTTATCAAACACATGTCTCACACAGATACTAAGGTATTTAATTTGTTAATTATTTATGCCTACATGTTCACAAATACTTAAAAGGTTAAATTTTTTCCTATATTGCTATTCTTTTCTAATTTGTAAATTAGTATATTAGATGATATATTGATGATGAATATTGGTACATTGACTTATTTTTTAGAAGTTTGTAGATTGTTAGGTGATGTTCTATTACCAACGTCGAATATTTTGTTAGGTGATGTTCTATTTTGTCGAATATGTCCTAATGATCATATCATATATTATGGACAATATGCATTAGAAAATGAATGCCCACAATGTCAAATAAGTAGATATCAAACTGATAAAGTGTCAAATAAGGTGTCTCGCAAAGTTCTTCGTTATATTCCGATAATTCCATTTTCCAGCGGTTGTTCAGGTGCCAAAGTATAGCACAATTTATGGATTTCCATGAAAAGAACAGAAGTCGAGATGATGTTCTTCGAATGCTTGCAGATGGTTCTGCATTGAACTACATCGAAGAAAAGTGGCCAATTTTTAAAGAAGAACCTGGTAATGTTAGACTTTTGTTGGCAGTTGATGGTGTCAAATCATTTGGAGAGCTTCGTTCTACGTACTCAGTGTGGCCTGTTTTTGTTATAAACAATAACCTTCCTCCTTGGATGTTGATCAAGAGAGAGCACACAATGTTGGAAATAATTGTTCCAAATTTTTAATTATCTTTTATTTTCTTTAAAGAATGACAAAATATTTCATTTCTTTTTTTCGTGCATGGTAATTATTTATTTTATATATCACGACATCTAGAAAAATATAATTAATCATGCAGTAGGTTGAACCAATCAGGTAGGTACCAGGTTAAATATATGAACGTATATATTGAGCCTCTCTGTAACGAACCTCTTCGTTACAACAACAACTTGGATAACAGGTGTGAATTTTTTTTTTGATTTTTGGGACGTGTGTGTGCGTGTGAAAAAAGGGACAGACACACTTAACTCTACGTCGCCACCCGACGACCGATAAGACGCCACCACAATGAACACAACCAGAAGGCTTAAGGCGCACAACAGGTGGCTGCAAGCAATAAACGACCATAGACATAAGGCACACAACAATAGCTGCAAGCATAAACGACTTACTGGGTTATGCATAGTACACACACAAAGGAAGAATCCATAGTAGTGGATTTTACTATTTCTGCACAGGAAAGCTGGGCGTTTAATCTTCGTTCCCTGCTCCGGAGAGAGAGAAGGTCAGATAGGCTCCTCGCCAACTTCTCAGGCAGAAACCAGTAATCTCCATCAGGTGTGTCGCAATAGTGGAAACCCTACCTTTAAAAGGCCCGAGACTCTTGATATGGCACTAGATTCTTTACACGGAAATAATCACACAAACAAACTTACATACTCAGGATACAAGGAGGTGTCTACATCCCGCCCGACACAAAACAGACCAAGCCCATGGAAGTTTCACCAACCAAGTACAACATTAGTTAAAAGAACAACATCCCTCATTTACTAACTCAGAACAATTTATTGTACTTAAATCAAGAACATTTCTCCATATATGTTCATCAATAATAATGAAAATTACAAACACGCTGTCATGAAATAATAAACACAGTACATTATATCACATTAACCAGGCAGAATAACAAGCTTCGTACATCTTATGTGTTATCCATAACAATAAAAACTACAATATCAATTCCATAAGAGGGCAACACCTTTTCATTTTAGGTTACAATAACTTTGCAAGAAACCAATCACACTGCAAGATAATGGTGATTAATAAGACGAGTAAGGAAATCAACACAATTTATTTCGACCTCTATTACGAGCCCGACGTCGCATGTTTAAGTGCGTAATGAAATCAAGGTATAGTCTAAGTTAGCCTTAACACTAGTTCATTTGGCACAATTTTAAATTATAAATTCCCTCATGGATCCATCTCTACCAATTGCCTTAAACAAATTTAAAAGTATTCCTTTTTAAAAATTCAGGATCTAATAATCAAGTAGATGGATATATATCACAATACATCAAGACATATATGGTTCCCCTATTGACCATCCTTACTCTAATCTCCTCATCCCACACATGATAAAGGTAGTAAGATTTGGTATTATTATAATTACTAATTAAAAGGCCTCTCATTACTTTAACAATTAGTAATCATGAAAATCTTAACCAGCATGACCTAAGCATATAATCATAAATTATAAATCCATACATGAGATTATAAGGATATCAATAAATGATCTACTTTAATCATACCCTCCAACCATTCTGAATAAATAAACTCCACGCTATGCTAGATCAAAATCATAAACTTACCAGAATTAAAGGGATGGATGATTAATGCGAGCCATGCAAACTAAATAAGAGGCGGGTTAAAATAAACACAGTTTCCTTATCTAATAGCATCACAATGATTTGACCGAGGTAAACAACATCAACATTTCCTTATCTAAACAACATCACAATGATTTGACTGAGGTAAACAACATCACAGTTTCCTTATTTAAATAAACATAGTTTTGTTGGGATCTGGAACGAGGTAAGTGGTGCGAGCGGGTAAAATATGATTTGACTGTACACCATCGTTGTCTCGCAAGGGGAAAAAGTCTAAGTTTCTGAGCCAAGGAAATTCGGTTGACTTTTATGCAGTCGGGAAATAAGTGGCAATATCCCAAGCAAGAAGAGGTATTTATGTATCCATTAATCGCCGGGAGAGGTCGTCTGTGGTCAACACCAGATAAAAAAAAAAACCAGAAAATTAAGCTACTAACGTTAATGCTGGAAAAATATTCTGGTGGGTAAACACAATACCCTTACCACTCAGTAATTTACCCAGTGGTTAACGCGTACCTAAGTTAACACCATGGCATAGACACGTAAGGTAAGTCTCACACGACATTTATGCCAATTTCCTCAATGTTGTTCTAAAGTTCAGTTTGTCTCACTGTTGAGGTAAGTGTTGAATCGCTGGGTGAAGTTCGCTCGGGAAAGGAGTAAAAATTGCAGGGATGACAGGTAGGTTTAGTAATTAAATCAACGCAGTCAAAGCTCAGAGATCACGCAACCCCCACAACGCTGCCTACTAGCACCAGAGCCTCAACAAAAATAAACCAAAAAAAAAAATATAGAGGGTAAGTCGGTAACCGTGGGCATTCCCCAGCAACATAAAATGCCAAACGCAGGGCATGTATAACAAGAAACACAATAAAATCCAAACAAAAGAAGAGAAAAATCTATTGGCAAAACGCAGACATGTAATAATTTATCGCCCAGAAATTTAATGCCGACAGGGGCAGTTAGCCCAACGATTTACAGATTTAACCCTCCAACTAGGCGATTAAATCACTAGAAAAAAGGGATATCGCTCCAGGATTGCCAGGAGGTGTATTCAGACTTAACTTCACAAAAACGAGATGATTTTTCAAAACGCATTGACTGTACATTCATAGCCATATTAAAAACGACCCAGTCAGATATGAACGCCCTCAACCATTATGTAAATGCCCACATTAAAACAGAAGTAAATACACCCACCAGAAGGTAAAACGCCCCGGCAATGTAAAAACGCCATGGATGAATGGTTAAAACTCCCTCGGTGAAATTGAACGCCCACAGAGAACGAATTCGCCCATAGAGAAAATAAAAATGCAGAGAAATAATCAAATTGCGGAGACACCATTCGATTGCTGGGCGAAGAGTAAAAGGTAGTTGATTAAAGGAGGGCCAATCGGCTTAGAAGCACCAGGTAGTTCATGGTTGGGCGCTGCAAAGGGTTCGGGCGCATCACTCCAAGGGTAACTTAAAATAAAAAGTTAAAAAGAAACACAGGCCTTTACATACTCTTCGGCAGAGTAAAAACCACATAAATAACACAGGGCAACACATTTTTACAGTGAAACCAAAGAAAAACGTTAGGCAACCACTCAGGCATGGAGAGTAAGAGAAACTAAGGTGTAGCGGTATATCAAAATTGTTTATCCAAGGCGCAAGATCAAAATTTCCAAGGAGAAGAGAAAAATTTACCAAAGCACGGAGATCGACAGGAAAACCAATCTATTACACTTCACGCCACAAGGATAATACATTTGAGGATCATATTTTTATTACATTTGTAGAGTAAATAAATATAACGGCCATTAATCCATTTACAACCCATGTTCTAATACCAACATAAATCGTAAAGCATCCTATTCTATCAAGAACAAAAACCCATACCGTTGCCTTATTTCCCACATCGAATAATGTACTGTGCACTCCATGCCGCTCCTGCTCCGTGTCGCTCCCGCTCGCCGACCATAGAGACTACACCGGTACCTCCAAGCCAAACGCTAGGGGTACTCTGCTTCCCCCTAGCCCCCCGAGCTGCAAAGGGGCCACACACAGTCCAGATGGTATACCTAGCTTCCTAGCTTGCCTCCAAGGCTGAGCTACCACTCTAATCCCAGCTGAGAAAATCCCAACTCCTCACAAGCAATCAGTCCAGTCCAAATTCGGCAGCATAACGATCCCTAACCCTAACCCTCCTTTTCTTTTTTATAGTATCCTGCTAAACGCATAAAACTACGCACTTCTGTGACATTCGTCGGCGTAGGCCATTCCATAATAGCCTCAACCTTGGCTGGATCCATGGCGATACCTTCGTCGGAGATGACATGCCCTAAGTAGTGAATCCTCGATTGATAAAGAGAGCATTTGGACAACTTCCCATACAATTTGTGTTCTCGTAAACATTGTAGTACCAAGTGCAAGTGCTCGTCATGCTCCTCCGTCGTCCAAGAGTAGATCAAAATATCGTCAATGAATACTTGGACGAACTTGTCCAAGTACTCACAGAACACCCCGTTCATCAAACTCATGAATACCCCCGGGGCGTTTGTCAGTACAAATGGTAAAACAGTAAACTCGTAATGTCCAAATCTCATCTTAAAGGCGGTCTTAGTGATGTCATCCTCCTTGATCCATAACTGGTGATACCCGGATCGCAAATCGATCTTGGAGAACACCGTCGCACCCTTCATTTGATCGAACAGGTCATCAATTCTTTGTAAGGGATACTGATTCTTGATTGTAGCCTTGTTCAGTTGACGGTAGTCAATGCAAACCCTCCATGATCCATCCTTCTTTCATATGAAAATAACCGGTGCACCCCATGGTGACACACTAGGACATATCATTCCCAGGTCCAACAACTCCTTCAATTGCATTTTAAACTCTTGCAATTCCGGGGTCGACATCCGATAAGGCATTCTTGCCATCGGTTCGGTCCCCAGTTTCAGGTCAATGGTAAACTCCAGTTCCCTTTCCGGTAGCATCCCAGGTAACTCCTTTGGAAACACGTTCGCAAACTCGTTCACCACCGGAAGGTGTTCTAGACCTTCCGCTACTCCCTTTTCGTCTAGCGCGAGGATTGCATAAAGCTTGCACCCCTTGCGCATACTCTTCCGTGACTATAAGGAAGAGACGAACCTTAGGGAAACTCCCTGGTTTCGTCCTACAATCACACGTCTCTGTCCTTTGTCATATACCAAGCTCAATCGTTTCATCTTACAGTTGAGTATCGCCTCATGCGATTCCAACCAATCCATACCAATCACGACGTCATAAGATCCTAAGATCATGACATACAAGTTGACCCTCGTGACAAACTCTCCTAGGTTAAGGGTACAACCTGTTACCTTTCCTCCAACCTTTTGTTTGGCTCCTGAAGCCAACTCTACGAAGCTAAACTTGTCCTGTTTGACTGCCTTTACCTTAATCCTTTTTAGCGCTACGCCAGAAATGAAACTCTCAGTAGCACCTGGGTCTATCAAAATACTAATGGTTTGGTGAGCGATAGTACCTGTCATCTTGAGCACAGTCGACTGGTGCTCTGCCTGGTGGTTATTCACCGCTGCATGAATCCGATGGGCCTTGCCCATATCTCCCACAGTAGCGGGTCCGGCTGATCCGGATGCCCTGCTCCTCTCCACAGGACAGTTGTGATGGTAGTGTGGCTCCCCACACATCCAACACCCCTTCTTCAGCCCAGTAGTCCTGGTACCCGAAGTAGAAGATGAATGCCCACCGTCCTGAAACCCTGGTCTGTTCTGTTGAACAGGCCTAAACTGTTGCTGCTGTGGGCGACGCTGCTGCTGGTTCTATGGTCCTCGATAAGGTGTCCGCTGTTGAGGCGGCGATCGTCGAGGTGTAGCAAAAGTGGATCCCCTCTGGAAGCCACGATGTCTCGGCGTATGTCTCACTGGTGTCTGATGCTGCAACGTACCAGATGAACTCTGCCGTGTGAGTCTCGCTGGAGTCCTGGTCCGACCCCCACTGATAAGCTCCTCCTCTGCTATGAGGGCCTTTTGGACAGTGTCATGCAAGGCCTGAAGCCAACCTTTCATCCAACCTTTTGTTTGGCTCCTGAAGCCAACTCTACGAAGCTAAACTCGTCCTGTTCGACTGCCTTTACCTTAATCCTTTTTAGCGCTGCGCCAGAAATGAAACTCTCAGTAGCACCTGGGTCTATCAAAATACTAAGGGTCTGGTGAGCGACAGTACCTGTCATCTTGAGCACATTCGACTGGTGCTCTGCCTGGCGGTTATTCACCACTACATGAATCCGATGGGCCTTGCCCATATCTCCCACGGTAGCGGGTCCGGCTGATCCAGATGCCTTTCTCCTCTCCACAGGACAGTCACGCTGGTAGTGTGGATCCCCACACATCCAACACCCCTTCTTCGGCCCAGTAGTCCTAGAACTCGAAGTAGAAGTTGAATGCCCACCAGCCTGAAACCCTGGTCTGTTCTGCTGAACAGGCCTAAACTGCTGCTGCTGCGGGCGATGCTGTTGTTGGTGCTGTGGTCCTCGATAAAGTGTCCGCTGCTGAGGCGGCAGTCGTCGGGGTGTAGAAAAAGTGGATCCCCTCTGGAAGCCACGATGTCCCGGTGTATGTCTCGCTGGTGTCTGATGCTGTGGCGTACCAGATGAACTCTGCCTTGCGAGTCTCGCTGGAGTCCTGGTCTGACCCCCACTGATAGGCTCCTCCTCTGCTATGAGGGCCTTTTGGACAACTTCGTGCAAGGTTTGAGGCATCAATATCCTAACCTTTGCACACAGGCTACCGTTACGGCCAAACACGAACCGATTGACCTTGAGTTTCTCTGTGTTAAGGTGCGGAGCATACCGGAGTAGCACCATGAAACACACCTCGTACTCAGGCACCGTATGACCTCCCTGTTGTAATGCATTGAACTCATTGAGTTGACGCTCAATGAATTCCTCTGAAAGGTACCTCTCTCGGAACCGTTCCTCGAACAGTTCCCATGACACGTCTTCAACGACCATGTTCAGCTGTGGCAGGAGCGTCTTCCACCATAGAAGAGCGCTCCCCTTTAGTTGAAAGACCACCATGCGGACCTTCATGTTGGAGTATAATCGCGAAGCACATCGCCATATTCTCCAACCATGCCTCGGCGGCTGCACCGTCCGGGGCACCAAAGAACTCGAAAAATTTTACCTTCTCGAGTTCACGGTGAATGCTACCTGTAACGGCCGGTGCGCGCGGTGGAACCTCAGCGGGTGTCGGCGCCCTGGCCTCATCTCTGTCCAATCGACTGATCAGTGCCCCAGACATGCGCTGAAAGGACCTCATCATCCCAATAACATTGCCAACCGCTATCTGTTCCTGTCCGATAACTTGCTCGCCTCCCTAGGGTTTAGACCCCTCAGGTGTAGATGCTACTGGAGGCGTCACGCCTCCTCCCCTAGCACCCCGTCGTCTGCCTCCACGACGTCCTCTAACCATGATTACCTGCACGCACACAATCAACTCAATCAGCAACGGTATAATCAAATCTAATCATGTCCATGAAATTCGTAGTGAACCCCAAGCCACGGGTCGAACCGGCTCTGATACCATATGTAACGAACCTCTTCATTACGACAACAACTCGAATAACAGGTGTGATTTTTTATTTTTATTTTTGGGACGTGTGTGTGCGTGTGAAAAAAGGGACAGACACACTTAACTCTACATCGCCACTTGACGACCGACAAGACGCCACCACAATGAACACAACCAGAAGGCTTAAGGCGCACAACAGGTGGCTGTAAGCAATAAATGACCATAGACATGAGGCGCACAACAATATCTGCAAGGATAAATGACTTACTGGGTTATGCACAGTACAAACACGAAGGAAGAATCCATAGTAGTGGATTTTACTATTTCTGCACACGAAAGCTGGGCGTTTAATCTTCGTTCCCTGCTCCGGAGAGAGAGAAGGTCAGATAGGCTCCTGTCCAACTGCTCAGGCAGAAACTAGTAATCTCTGTCAGGTGTGTCGCAAGAGTGGAAACCCTACCTTTAAAGGGCCCGAGACTCTTGATATGGCACTGGATTCTTTACACGGAAATAATCACACAAACAAACTTACATACTCAGGCTACAAGGAGGTGTCTACATCCCGCCCAACACAAAACAGACCAAGCACATGGAAGGTTTACCAACCAAGTACAACATTAGTTAAAAGAACAACATCCCTCATTTACTAACTCAGAACAATTTATTGTACTTAAATCAAGAACATTTCACCATATATGTTCATCAATAATAATAAAAATTACAAACACGTTGTCATGAAATAATAAACACAGTACATTATATCACATTAACCAGGCGGAATAACAAGCGCCATACATCTTATGTGTTATCCATAACAATAAAAACTATAGTATCAATGCCATAAGAGGGCAACACCTTTTCATTTTAGGTTACAATAACTTTGCAAGAAACCAATCACACTGCAAGATAATGGTGATTAATAAGACGAGTAAGGAAATCAACACAATTTATTCTAACCTCTATTATGAGCCCGACGTCACATGTTTAAGTGCGTAATGAAATCAAGGTATAGTCTAAGTTAGCCTTAACACTAGTTCATTTGGCACAATTTTAAATTATAAATTCCCTCATGGATCCATCTCTACCAATTTCCTTAAACAAATTTAAAAGTATTCCTTTTTAAAAATTCAGGATCTAATAATCAAGTAGATGGATATATATCACAATACATCAAGACATAGATGGTTCCCCTCTTGACCATCCTTACTCTAATCTCCTCATCCCACACATGATAAAGGTAGTAAGATTTGGTATTATTATAATTACTAATTAAAAGGCCTCTCATTACTTTAACAATTAATAATCATGAAAATCTTAACCAGCATGACCTAAGCATATAATCATAAATTATAAATCCATACATGAGCTTATAAGGATATCAATAAATGATATACTTTAATCATACCCTCCAACCATTATGAATAAATAAACTCCACGCTATGCTGGATCAAAATCATAAACTTACCAAAATTAAAGGGATGGACGATTAATGCCAGCCATGCAAACTAAATAAGATGCGGGTTAAAATAAACACAGTTTCCTTATCTAACAACATCACAATGATTTGACCGAGGTAAACAACATCACTGT
This sequence comes from Picea engelmannii, assembly GCA_009831015.1. Taxonomy (NCBI): domain Eukaryota; kingdom Viridiplantae; phylum Streptophyta; class Pinopsida; order Pinales; family Pinaceae; genus Picea; species Picea engelmannii. Next base: position 418,013 of record ML782305.1, read on the forward strand.
TTCCTTATCTAAACAACATCACAATGATTTGACCGAGGTAAACAACATCACAGTTTCCTTATTTAAATAAACACAGTTTCGTTGGGATCTGGAACGAGGTAAGTGGTGCGAGCGGGTAAAATATGATTTGACTGTACACCATCGTTGTCTCGCAAGGGGAAAAAGTCTAAGATTTCTGAGCCAAGGAAATTCGATTGACTTTTATGCAGCCGGGAAATAAGTGGTAATAGCCCAAGAAAGAAGAGGTATTTATGTATCCATTAATCGCCAGGAGAGGTCGTCCGCGGTCAACACCAGATAAAAAAAAAATATAGAAAATTAAGCTACTAACGTTAATGCTAGAAAAATATTCTGGTGGGTAAACACAGTACCCTTACCACTCAGTAATTTACCCAGTGGTTAACGCGTACCGAAGTTAACTCCATGGCATAGACACGCAAGGTAAGTCTCACACGGAATTTATGCCAATTTCCTCAATGTTGTTCTAAAGTTCAGTTTGTCTCACTGTTGAGGTAAGTGTTGAATCACTGGGTGAAGTTCACTCGGGAAAGGAGTAAAAATTGCAGGGATGAAAGGTAGGTTTAGTAATTAAATCAACGCAGTCAAAGCTCAGAGATCACGCAACCCCCACAACGCTGCCTACTAGCACCAGAGCCTCAGCAAAAATAAACCAACAAAAAAAATACATAGGGTAAGTCGGAAACCATGGGCATTCCCCAGCAACATAAAACGCCAAATGCAGGGCATGTATAACAAGAAACACAATAAAATCCAAACAAAAGAAGAGAAAAATCTATGGGCAAAACGTAGACATGTAATAATTTACCGCCCATAAATTTAATGCCGACAGGGGCAGTTAGCCCAACGATTTACAGATTTAACCCTCCAACTAGGCGATTAAATCACTAGAAAAAAGGGATATCGCTCCAGGATTGCCAGGAGGTGTATTCAGACTTAAATTCCCAAAAACGAGATGATTTTTCAAAACGCATTGACTGTACATTCATAGCCATATTAAAAACGACCCAGTCAGATATGAACGCCCTCAACCATTATGTAAATGCCCACATTAAAACAGAAGTAAATACACCCACCAGAAGGTAAAACGCCCCGGCAATGTAAAAACGCCATGGTTGAATGGTTAAAACGCCCTCGGTGAAATTGAACGCCCAAAGAGAATGAATTCACCCATAGAGAAAATAAAAATGTAGAGAAATAATCAAATTGCGGAGACACCATTCGATTGTTGGGCGAAGAGTAAAAGGTAGTTGATTAAAGGAGGGCCAATCAGCTTAGAAGCACCAGGTAGTTCATGGTTGGGTGATGCAAAGGGTTTGGGCACATCACTCCAAGGGTAACTTAAAATAAAAAGTTAAAAATAAACGCAAGCCTTCACATACTCTTCGGCAGAGTAAAAACCACATAAATAACGCAGGGAAACACATTTTTACAGTGCAACCAAAGAAAAACGTTAGGCAACCACTCAGGCACGGAGAGTAAGAGAAAATAAGGTGTAGCAGTATATCAAATTTTTTCATCCAAAGAGCAAGATCAAAATTTCCAAGGAGAAGAGAAAAAATTACCAAAGCACGGAGATCGACAGGAAAACCAATCTATTACACTTCAAGCCACAAGGATAATACATTTGAGGATCATATTTTTATTACATTTGCAGAGTAAATAAATATAACAGACATTAATCCATTTACAACCCATGTTCTAATACCAACATAAATCGTAAAGCATCCTATTCTATCAAGAACAAAAACCCATACCGTTTCCTTATTGCCCACGTCGAATAATGTATTGTGCGCTCCGTGCCGCTCCTGCTCTGTGCCGCTCCCGCTCGCCGACCGTAGAGACTACACCGGTACCTCCCATCCAAACGCTAGGGGTACTCAACTTCCTCCTTAGCCCCCCGAGCCGCAAAGGGGCCACACAAAGTCCAGATGGTATACCTAGCTTCCCAGCTCGCCTCCAAGGCTGAGCTACCACTCTAATCCCAGCTGAGAAAATCTCAACTCCTCACAAGCAATCAGTCCAGTCCAAATTTGGCAGCATAACGATCCCTAACCCTAACCCTCCTTTTCTTTTTTATAGTGTTTTGAGACCCACCCTTTCCCTAAATCACATTTAATTTAAGTTTTAATGAAAACCCTCTAAAAATTCCCTATCTTACAAGTGTCACTCATCCCCCACGTTTTCCCAAAATTATTTTATTTTTCTTATTAATTGTCTAGGTTTCATTTATTACTTCATTTCCCTATTTTTATTAATCCCCTTTTTTTTTTTTTAAAACAAAAAGGTAAATGCGCTAATTAATCTTTTCATTTTTATTTTTAAATTCATAACCTTTTTTTTTTTTATACTCCCGCACATTAAATAATTTTATTACTTATTAATTTCCTATGTTTCCTTTATTACTTTGTTTCCCTATTTTTATTAATCCCTTCCTTTTTTTGTTTAAAACCAAAAAGGTAAGTGCGCTAATTAATATTTTCATTTATTATTTATTTAATATTTTTTTGTTCTTCCACAAGTTAGGAATTAATTTCTTCTTTGTAAAATTTTAAAACCATTAGTTTTAATTTAAATCTTACCCTCGTCATCGCCCCAAGAATTTTATGAAGACCCAACTA
>ML782305.1:434131-461585 GCA_009831015.1 Picea engelmannii
AGATTCCACCTTCATGTAGTTGCCCTTGTTTAGTAGAGAATGACTATTCTCGAAACCAAGAGGAGCTATGTGCGACTGTGCCTAATCATACCAATGATGTAGTTATGTCCATCATCAATTGTTAGGAAACATTTGTTAAAACATTGTGTAGGTTAATTTCAAAAGGAAACTAGGGACTTCAATTAATTCATACATTAAAACTCTTGTTTCATAAGGGAGATATGTTTCATCTTTATCTTTCTAAATATTCCTATAAAAATATTTCTATATTATTGGAAATAAGACTTGAATTGTTTTCTAAGATCAACTGAGAAGAGAAACGATGATTTGATCCAATCAATTGAATTCTAAAGAACACTATGCTTGTGAAAGAAGATCAATATCATATCATAATTTTGATACGAAAAATCGAAGATCGATATGGCACAATAAATTCTTGCACAACATGTAAATATCTGCAACCTGGGAAACCTGGAAAATATAACATGCCTTTCCACATTGAGGGGCATCAATAAAGGTTGTCCTCTTTCAAATTTCATTTTGTTTTAGTTGCAAATTTTTATCGGAAAATACGCCTAAGCATTTTAAATTGCATGGCAATGTTATGTGTGGAACTAGCCAAAGGAGTCAAAATAAAAATTAAACTCGTCAATCATTTGCAATTTTGTGGTGTTTCTATTCATTTAAAGTAGCCATGCACCTTCACATGTAAAAATACCAGGGAGGCTCTTAGATCTCTAAATGTCCCATTTTCAAATTATTTATGGACAAATCCTAAAAGTAATGGACTTACTTGATCTCTCTAATGGAACACATGTTAACAAAGGTATGGAAAATTTTATGGAACACATTAAAAATATGCAGCAGTATGTGAAGCAAACATTGTGGGAGACAAATGAATCATATAATATTAAAGGTGATCATCATTGAAGAGTAATTGAATTTTAGTTTAGAAAGTTGGTTATGCTTCATCAATGGAAATAAATTTACCCTCAAGGTACCTATAATAAATTGAATCACGAGGAAATTTTCCCATATTAAACATAGCAGATCTATATCCTTATCACCCAAAAGTACATAATGTGACAAAAAAAATTACCAAACAAGAAAAGAGAAGGGATTAAGAACATTGTTGACACAAACAATCGAGCCAAAACATATAAAATCTATTTATTCAAATGGAAGGGTATGAAAAAGTCATAGAAAACATGAATTAAAAAGAGTAGGTATCTGGATTTAGCAAAATTGTTGCTCACATTAACTCTCCAAATGGCTTAAAATTGTGTAACCCATGTTCTATTGGGCCCCCAAAATTTCCCTGTTTTGTCAAGTGTTTAGGTAGGTCCACATGGTTTTAACTTTTGAAAGGAATTGTATGTGTGAAGATGATTTGGATAAAAGGGCTTGGAGAATTTCCTAGGGGAGGTGCTCCAATATATCAATGTTGTTCTCTCACTCTCCTCACCCAGGTTCAAATCCACAATGATATTTTGGCTTGTTGTGATAAGGCTAGAAGGGTAGATGCCCCCCACGAGTGGGACCCCCTTGCACGTGTGTCTTCAAACTTCTTGACTCTTGTTATGTCATAATTTTATTGCTAGGCATTGGATTGCAAGTTGTTGGCACTAATCTAGGGGTTATAGTGGAAGCAAGATAGATTTGAACTTGTGTCTCGCCTAGGTAATTATCTAGGGAAATTACAAATTCCTCTAGTTCTAAAAAAAACACTCTAATGTCTAACCCAATAACCATTAACCTAACTATACCCATAACCACTAACTCCTAATCCCTAACACACTAACATGTGAATCTTTGACTTCTAATCCCCAACACATTACCCACTAGCCCATAACCCACTAATCCTTGATCCCCTAATGCACTAACCCACTAATACCTAACTCACTAACCGTAAAGATACTAACCCACTAACACATAAACCTAACCCATTAACCATGGATGGAAATTATCCCACTAACCACTAACTAGATGAAAAATAAGACACTAAATCCTAACCCATTAAGCACTAACACAATAAATTCTGCCTTACTAACCTATTAAATGATTAATTGAGATTTAACCAATATCCCTAACACACCAACTAATTAAATTTATATCCCCTAATGATCCCTAAATCACCAAGAGAGCAATCCATAAACCCTAAAACCTAACGACTAATGGGCACTTGTTTGTTAACCCCCAATGAGAACTAATTGACTAACATCTAACCTACTAACTCCTAATGACAATTAATTGACTAACATCTAACCTAGTAATCGCTAACCCTATAAACCAATAACCCCTAATGTTGAACACAGAAACCCATTATATAGGCTAAAAATACTAACCCACTAACTCGCAACCCCTAACACACTAATTCTTGACAACTAACCCACTAACTCCTACTAGACTCAAAACCACTAACCCATTTACCCATAACCTATAAAACATCAACTCCTAACCCAGGTTGAAATCCACAACCCAAGTAGGTCTCATGACTTCATGTTTGGGTTGTATATTATATATTATATATTATATATATAATATATATTATAATATATTATATATATATTATATATTATATATTATATATTATATATTATATATTATATATTATATATTATATATATAATATATATTATATATTATATATATAATATATATTATATATTATATATATAATATAAAAAAATGAAAATGAAAAACGAAAAACAAACATTTCAAAACGCAAAACACTCGCGTGTGGTCTGCTGCAAACTCATACCACCATAGTCCACACACTACACCACCACAGTCTGGCCTTGTTCACTCGCGTGCAGGCTGCAAGCTACCACCACCACCGTAGTCTGACCTATATCACTCGCGCATAGGCTGCAAGCTACCACCACAATGGATTTGGAGCATGGTTTGGATTTGAAGGACAAGAGAAGGAAGAGGGCACATGATTTGCAGAGGAGGAGGGCACACGATTTGCAGAGGCTAGGGCACACGATTTGCAGAGGAGTAGGGCACACAATTTGCAGAGGCTAGGGCACACGATTTGCAGAGGAGGAGGGCACACAATTTGCAGAGGCTAGGGCACACGATTTGTAGAGGAGGAGGGCACACGGCCGGAGGAAATGGTTTGAACTCTTTCTCCTATCTCTTGACTTCCTGACATTATTCTTATAGAGGTAGGAAAGCATAGTTTTTTGCAAATGTTGGACTACAAAAACATCCCCTATCAATGCACCCTTTGAAAATCCCATGGGAAACAAATATTTCATGTCCATATATCTCCCAAACAAACTTCGGTGATTTTTACTAATACATATGGGAGTAGAAACATTGGAAGGATCTCGAAAGGGTAAACACAACATGGAAGAGCTCAATATTAGTGGGAAAAAAACACCTTCTGAACATGCCTTAGTGGATGAGGAGATCGTTGAAGTTAAAAAAACCCACATGTGAGGTTAGCAGAGGTAGAGGATAAGATCTCATAACCCATAAGTTAAAGGAGTATAGACTAGGCATAATGTCTCGTCAACAAACAAGGAATTGTTTTTATTGCCCCACAATATCCACTTAGAGAAAATACAACATCCGAGCTAGAGTAAAAGAGTATCAACTACAATCAAGGGGTATTGATTCAATGATGTCAAGTGTTTCAACAACTAAAAGAGGTATAAAGATATGACATAGACCAAATAAAAATCATAAAAGGAGGTAATCTTGGGTAAACAAGTAACAATATCAGGAGCCCTTATTAGAGAAACCCTCCCTTAGGTTTCCAAATGATCTTGATATCCTTCAGTAATGGTCCTCTACACACACCCAACAAACAATAGGATTATGACCATTGTTTTTCTTGGCACCCTCTGCTCGCCTAAATTTTATGACAGCTTATATAGATTGGTTAGGATGTTTTCCTTTCTTCTTGGTGTCGCCCTAATCCATCCCTGGGTTGTCCAAAACCTCTAATATTTCTCTTAAATCCTACTTCGTATGTTTTTCTTCCAAGGTTTCAATATTCCATGGACAATGTTTAACATAATGGTTCTCTCCACATAAACAACATGCAATAAAATGACCTTTTACTGGTCTTTGTTGTACTATTGTGATATCCTCCACTTTGTTGTTAGACTTCTTCTTGGGATACAACCATGCTTATGATTGGTCCACAAAGGTTTCCAACTTGTGATACAAGGAGTCAATCTTCAAACTAGCTTGTTCCAAGACTATCCAATGGCATTGTACAACGTCCACGACTTATAGGGGTGGCCTCAACACAACACAACCTTAAAAATATCATATTGAAACACAAAGCCAATATTCTAATATTACAAGAAACTATGTATTTAGAGTAATATTCCAAAAAGCACCTAAAGAAATGTATTCCAGGTTGAAAGTGTGGAAGGAAACTTCGATGGATTGGGCTCTCAAATGGTTTTAGTTAATGATTTTTTGGGATAAGGTAAGCTCGACACACTGTATCTTGACTCATTTCTCTCCAAAGGAATTGAAATTTTAGTTGGACATCCTCAATGCATATGCCCCATCTCACAATAGGAGGCCCTTCTAGGATAAATCGTTAGTCTAGGGCCTATTAGACCTCCCCATGCTAATTCTCAGGGCGACCTAAATTTTACATTTCATCAGTAAAAAATATTCTTGGTGCTCATTCTCGACTCGATCCTCTAGCAAATTATTTCTTTAAGATATTAGATACCCAACTTATAGTCACATGTTGAACCTTTAGTTCCATAGGCTACTTGGTTAAATAAGAGGGGTGACACTCAAGAGATAAGTACAAGGTTGAACTAATTCCTCATAAAGAAGGATCTGGTCATGAATCTCCCCTCATACAAACCATAGTTTTGAAGGAATTAAAATTATACCACCACCCCATCAAACTGGAGATAGCTACAAAGGATAAAAAACTAATGTTTCCCTTTAAGTTCAATCCTCATTAGTTGTCTTACAAGGAGTATAAAACCATGATTACTCAAAACTAGGAACCCTACAAAATTGATGACCTAAACCATGCTATGGTAAAGCTGTAGAAAAATTTGCAATAATGTAAAATCTCTATCAATGGGTTGGGATAAATCTACTTTCCCACGTAACGAGGCCCTAGTGTTTATAGAGGAAAATATCCCAAAGCTACATGGGACATATCTGGATGTAAGGATTAATGCAGAGGTATTATTGGAGCATAATATGCTTCAAAAAGAAAAGATAAAGATCATAGCATGGTAGGAGGCCAATGAATGATGAGGAGTAGAGCTCTATGGCTTATAAAGGGGAATAACAACACTAAATTTTTTCACTGACAAGCATAGGCTAGGAAGACACCCAATGCCATTTGGAAAGTAAAATACTGGGAAGGCACTAAATGCGTGGGTTTAAAACAAATTATTTTTGGGGGGGTTTAGCATATAAGAAGGTTTACTTTGAACCTCCATGGGAAAACATTTGGGATATTATGAGTATAACTTCTTTCTACAATGGGTGGATTGATGTTGGAAAATGACCTTATTGGAAATAAACAAAGAATCCAAAAAGGTAGGTAATATACACTCCCCTTTTAATGACAATTTTATAGAAAATACTCCAAAAGAGGAGGAGCCAGAGGGTTTTGAGCAATATTGTCACATTTCCCTATGTACTTGTGTTTACAAAATCATATCCAAAACCATTTCATGCATACTCAAGCCCCATCTCTCCTAGAATATTAACATGGAGCAATTTGGCTTCCTATATGATTGCAACATTCATGACATTGTAGGTAAATTGTGATGTCCCAAAAAAAAAAAAAAATTTAAAATTTAAATCTGCTGAAAATTCATTATGTTTTTAGTAAATTCGAATTTGGAAAATTTTTTCCATTTATGGAAATTTCGAATTTCGAATTTGATGATTGTAATTAATTATTATGACTGTTGGGTAGAGACTTGATTTGACCCAAATAACTATTTGACTATGACACTTGTATGAAAACAAAATATTTTATATTGATTGCAGGAGGACAAATGGAAGAACCATGTTAAATTTAGCTTACCATGACTCCATGAGTGGGGAACACATTGGAATCAACTATGGGTTGATTGTTACAACTGGAAAATCAGTGATTTGGCCATTGGCAGCCCCTGAAAATCAGGGATTTAGAAAGCTGTGAAAATTTCGAAGGGAGGGAAAAAGTCCTAGGCAAATTAATAAATAGCATATGTGAGGAGGCAAGACACTGCCAAGTATGTTGGGAAAGAAGACTATTGTTTTTTTTTCCTTGCTGTTATGAGCACTACTGTGTGAGTGTGAGGCAAGGGGGATTCTGCTGAAATTAAAGGATATTGTTGGAGAGGAGATTTCAATTCGCCCTCCTGGATTCATGGTCAGGATAGGGGGTGAATCGGGCAAGTAGATTGGCTTCCTTGTTCTACGGTTGGGAGGAACGTGGTTGTTCCCTTTGGCTTCCCGCAAATTTGACTCAGATATGTAACTCTACCTTATCATAGTTAAATGTCATGTGCTTCAGTCTGCTTACTTCTATGTATGAATTTCTAGTTGAATGTTGTGGTGGAAGCATCTATCATTTTACTTCCTAATCGTTAGCTAGAAATGGAATTATTTATTTAGATGTGATGTTGAGTAATTACTAAGGTCATGGAATGTATCAAACAGTAAGACAAATTCTGTAGAAGTTACTAATCTCATAATACAATGGACTACAGACTACATCTATCTTCTTAGTTAATTTTGTTAAGTAAAATGAAAATAAAATTGTTTGCATAAATACTTGAATCCACGCACACCAATATTTGTGGTGGATTTCATTTCCTATAGATTCTTATAGTATACAATGATCCTCCTCTAATGAGCATACAATTCCAGATTCAAAGTAAATACACACTTTATCACATAAGTATTAATCGATATTTGTATTGACCTATACCGATATTATGAACATATATGTATATATAATGGGCGTTCTGTATAAGCGATATAATGACGTTGGACTAAACTGACTACCAAGGTATCCGGAAACTAGACAGATATACATATAAACATATACATAGGAAAATAATTTAGAAAACTTACCAAACCCCATTACAAAAATTTAGTATATGTACATGAGTATGGTGGTGATGATATTTTAGTAATGACTCTATTGTTTAAAGGCACACCTACAATATAATAATAAACCTCTATTGTAGGTACAATGCTATAGGGTATCTAGCATAAAGGAGTGAAATAATCACATGAAAGGAAATAAACACAAATTTTGGAAGTCCAGATCTTTTATAATCTCAAACGAACAAATATTTTTCGTGTCGATTTATATATGAAAAACCCCAAAATCTGGACGGAATCCCACAGACATAGTCTTTCCACGAAAACATTGCATACAACTGGTTTGTAAGTCAAATTTATGAATGGGTGGATAAGACTCAGGTTCAACTCCTACCAAAAATAATTTTATATCAGAATATAAGTATACGATGCATAAACGAAAAATGGAAGTCATCACACAATCCCGGTGGAAAACAAAATCATTAGGCGCATTTGTTACTATTCTAGTTTTAGGCATACTACTATGCATAGTCGAATCATTTTGAGAAGGGACTGTGTAATCAACAGTGAGATTCAATTCTGGAAAAATAACAAGAGAATTCGAATCTATAATAACAAATTGTTTTTTCAAAAATACCGAGGAAAATGTTAAATACGGAAAGTGACAGATTAGAACCCATATCCACAACGAAATAACACTCAAAGCATAATGATCATATTACTTAAATAGAATGACTGTCTAAATATCACAAGTCCAACCAGGCCCAAGCTTGGCATAATTTTTCTTCGTACCAAAATGTTTATACAAATCAGGGCGTACCCTGTATCAACTATATACAAAACTTGGAACTAAAAATCTTCAAACATTAGGAATAGGACATAGCCTTGACCATCGATGCATGTAAACTTGAAATAGATGGAAGGGAAATTTGTTGGAACCCGAATACCTCTTGAAGGAGTGAAGAGGGTGTCCCCATGCTTCGACGTGACTACACCTACATAAAGTAATGTGAAGCATTATAATGTATAAAACATAAATAATATGATTAAATTACAGAATAGAATGTAATTAGAAAGGGGGTCATTGAATACTTAACTATAATGCAGGGTTCTTGCCTTCTGCCATTGCGCTACCCCGTATGCCTCCCAGACCGAAAATGGAAGAGGAGTTCGTGTCTCCCTGATGGGTACCCTCTCACATCAAGGGGCTCATCATTAGCGATGAATGCCAGTTTTAATCCAAGGAAACACTGCAGGAAATGATTTGCGTATAACGACCATAAAGTAATAGTAAATATAAAATCAATGTAACATTTCAAATATGAACAGAAGGGATTAAAACGCCTTCGGCCATTAGAATTCCGCTCCTAATCAATATAATGACACTAGCAAACACTTTAATTAAACACAGAAGTTCTCTCAAGATCAATAGTGTGCTGAAAGGCATGTTATGCACCCAAGTAAGGGAAACCCGGACATGACACTCTATCATCTAAGAGACTAATCGATGGGGAAACCAGGCCCAATAACAAAAGTTCAATAAAAAAAAAAAAAAAGTAGAATATCCCGAATGCACATTTCTAATAAACATCGTAATAAGTTCCTCCACGAAAGGAGAATAGCTCGGCCTCAATAGGAAGGCTAGTACATAGAAAGGGGATAAACCATGAAAGAACCTAAACCTTGCTAGGGTACCACCCACCCCTTTTCACAATAACCTCGAAGAAAAACAAGAATGTTTTCGAGGAACTGACCGGGAAGTAGGAGCATGCAGAGACCTACCTAACAAGACAAAAGTATCCAAATGCATAAATAAAAGAACTGTCAAGGGTAAACTTACCCTGCACAGAGCTTCCCATCAAGAAGTTCTTTCCAAGATTTCCACCCATCGAGCATAGGGGCCGAATCACAAACTCATGACCATGATGCTAAAACCAAACGGAAAATGGTCTGAAACGTTTCTTCCTCCTTCACCAAACCAAAACCAAAATGATAGTGAAAGTGTTGGAGTAACCTTTCACATGGAGTAATGGGGATGGGGTCTTCGTACTTCGGCCATGTGAATATATGGTATGTGTCGACATCTCATTGGGGTACTCCAGTTTAACTCTGGACCAAATAGACTTATCTCAGGTGCCTTATATGTTGCAAACAAGCCTTTAAGGCACAAGGGTTCCAACCTATATCATTTGCTCAGAGTATTAATGGCAAGGTATCAGATGGCCTACATAGGGTTACTCTTATCGCCTTACTATATCGGTTATACGTTGAACCCAAATACCATTGCATTAACCATCCAAAGCGGATATCCAATTATTGTTACTTACCGAGTAATTTTATGTTAGCACAATCATAACCATAACCTTCACAAGTTAGCCTCTGTGCGCTTGATATTCAATTGTGCAATTAGTGTCTGATTTTATACCCAACAAGGTCTGTTTAAATGTATTCTGAATAATGTTAACCTCTTCTTGTAGACCCTATAACATTATATATATATATCAGAATGAATTTTATAAGGCCTTACATCTATGACCATTGCATTAATAGGATAATGGTTCTAAGTAGTTACATCTCCTTATCATAAAGTAGGTTTTGGAAATGAAACGGTAGATAATACCAAGTTGCAATGAAACAGGATATCCCTAGCTATGTACCTATGTTCGTATATAACTCAATACCGAAATAGGAGAGGCGAAAATATGTTAAAATATGACAGAGAAGTGAAAGGCAATAAGATTGTTGTACATTACGGTTGATGAATGACTAAAACTTTAAAGCCACATAATCAACTCAAAGTACCCAATTAATTTTTAATTTTTTTATGTAAATTTTGAGGTACATTACATATGGTATCAGAGAAAAAAGGTTACAACACTGGACCTGAAGAGGGCCACAATAGCTGCTTAGTATATATATTCTGATTTATGTAAAACTAATAAAAATCTTATGGTTACAAACAAAAAGCTATTTATGTTTTACGTTAATTATGGCAGCTCAGGACGATGCATAAATCAGGATGGGAGAAAACCCACAGCAAGGACCCCCTGGTGATCCAAGATAACACAGTGATAGAAGCTCACCCACAGAAGTGTTAGAAATAATGAGGAACCTTATTGTTGAATTACAAATTTTCAAAGCAGACAATGAAAAATTGAAAAAGGCACAACAAGAACAACAAGAGATAAATGAAGTCCTGCTGCGCAGTATAATGACCAAGAAAAGCCCAAAGGACGATAACCACGAGGAAGAAGTCAGCAAAAGGGCCTCCAAGAAATCAGGGATGGAAATAAAAAAAGGAGATAGTTCATTCGAAGGAACACCTTCAGCTGAAGAAAAAACTAAATCGGACAGAAAAAAAAAACAAGTAGACCACCTCGAAGGAGAATTTAAAAAGATTAAACCAGCTACCTCTGATGGAGAATCTAAGATGGGAGAAGAAGCTGAGGCATGGATGTTGGACATCAATAAATACTTTGAGATCTACAACTATTCTATCAACATGAAGGTCAGAATGGCCATCTACAATCTAAAAGGGAAGGTCAGCATTTGGTGGCAGGACCTGAAATTGGCCAAGGGCCTAAAGGAGAAATAGTTGGAATGTTCTGACTTTAAGAAGTATTTAAAGAAACAATACCTTTTAGAAAGTTACTATGAAAGGAAGACAAAGGAGTTCTACGAGTTACAACTTGGACAAATGGCAATGGAGGACCTTACAAATAAATTTCTAGAACTGCTAAGGTTCGTACTGTACATCCGTGAGGATAAAGTAAAAATTCAACGATTTCTAAGCTATCTACCATAGTCCTACAAGGAAATAATTGAGTTTGACAACCCCAAATCCTTGACCAAAGTATTCAGGAAGGCATGAATGTTCTACGTTAAGTATAAACAATGAGTATATTTTCCCAAAGCATGGAAGGATAAGAAACAAGAGCAAATGAACTGGCGGAAGAAGGGGTACCATCTAGCTCCTTATCGGAATACAACAAAAAAAATTTCGAGAAAGGATTTTCACTCCAACCATCTGAATATGCAAGGTAGTGATAAACTAGTAAACCTGGGAATGAAGAAGTTTGGAGACAACCCCCACCAACCATTAAAGTGTTGGGAATGTGGAGAGCCTCATCTAAGGAGGAACTGTCCACGTTTGAGTTCAACAAAGAGAACTATTGTTCATAATCTGCAGGAAGCCTTGACAATGGGAGATGTGGGCAGAATCCTACATTAGATAAATGCAACCATAGATGGTCGACAAGCTAACAACCAGTCCTCGGTGGTAGAAATTGAAGGTAAAATCAATGACACTCGAATTTTTGTTTTAATTGACCCTGGAGCTACATTACGTTATATTACACCTAATGTGGCAGAGTCAAACAAACTTAAGAAACTAAAGAATGCAAAATCATGGCTTGTACAATTAGCAACTGGTACTAAAAGAAAAGTAGTGGACTTTGTTTCATACTGTGAGTTCATCTTAGATGGTCAAAATATAAAGACCCATATGAACATCCTACCACTAGGATATTACGATATGATTATCGGGATGGATTGGTTGGAACAACAAAAAGAAGTAATAGGTTGCTATACAAAGATACTTAGCTATAAGGATGATTTTGGCACTGTTAGAACAGCCCAAGGTATACCAAAACCAGTATCAGTCAGACAAGTTTCAACAATGCAATTCAAGAAATGTGTGAGGAAGGGATGTCAAGTTTATGCCATCCAAGTAACGAATCTGCTAGAAAAAGATGATAAGCCAAAACTAGAAGACTTTGTTGTCCTACGTGACTTCAGAGACATGTTTGTGGATGAGACACTAGAATTACCTCCTAGAAGGGAAATATACTTCTCCATAGACCTACTACCAGGTTCAACCCCTATCTCAAAGGCACCTTACCGAATGAGTCTACCAGAACTGACAGCATTAAAAGTATAGTTACAGGAATTATTGGACAAAGAGTATATCAGACCCAGTGTCTCACCATGGGGGGAACCAGTGCTCTTTGTGAAAAAGAAAGACAGTACTCTAATACTATGTATCGATTATAGACAACTGAACAAAATGACTATTAAGAACAAATACCCCTTACCAAGGATAAATGATCAGTTCGATCAAGTAGGTGGGGCCAAGATCTTTTCAAGTTGGATTTACGATCTGGTTATGATCAAGTTAGGATAAAAGATGAGGACATAAGAAAAACAACCTTTCAGACAGGGTATGGACACTACGAATTCATAGTCATACCTTTCGGACTCACTAACGTGCTAGCCACGTTTATATGTCTGATGAACAGTATTTTCAGTCAGTACTTAGACAAATTCATGGTAATATTTATCGACGATATTCTAGTCTATTAAAAAATGGAAGAAGAACATGATGAACACTTAAGGATAGTTCTGTAGACGTTGAGGAAACACAAACTGTACGCCAAATTTGACAAGTGTGACTTCTATCAGAAATAAATACAATATTTAGGACATGTGATTTCAGCAGAAGGCATTGTCATAGACCCAGAAAAGACAAAAGCCATTATGGAATGGCCAGTGCCCAAGGATGTAGCATATATACAGTTGTTCATGGGAATCACTGGATATTACCACAGGTTTATAGAAGGGTTTTCTAGGATATCCTACCCTATCACTTCATTACAAAAGAAAGGAACCAAGTTTAACTGGTCAGAAAAGTGCCAAGACAGCTTTAACAAACTAAAGGAATTATTGACAACTGCACCCATATTGAAGGTAGCAGACCCCGATAAAGACTTCACGGTATCTGTGGATGCAAGTAAAGAAGGACTAGGTGGTGTCCTAACTCATAAAGGACACGTTATTTGTTATGAGTCCAGGAAATTAAAGGAACACGAGCGAAATTATGTCACTCATGACTTAGAATTAGCAACAGTAATACATGCCTTAAAAATGTGGCGACACTACATAATGGGAAGAAAATTCCTACTATTAACGGATAATAGCGTAGTGAAATATCTGTTTAACCAACCAGACCTTAATGCAAGACAAGCAAGGAGGCTAACCTTCTTAAGCGAATTCGACTTTGAGGTCAGAAATATCAAGGGTAAGGAAAATAAAGTAGCATACGCTTTAAGAAGAAGAGTCCATGGGATATTTGAGATAAGTATCAGTAGGGCCGAAAGTGATCTGGAACAAAGAATAGGCACAACAGGTATTAACGACAGAAATTACACTAAGGTAATGACAAAATTATAGACTAGTACCCCAAACTCAGTTAAAACGGATCTAAGTATCAACAAGAAGGGACTAATATGATTTAAAAACAAGCTTTATTTACCATATTCTACAGAGTTAAAATTAGCAGTCTTGGACGAAGTGCATAAGAAACCGTATTCTGGCCATCCAGGTTACCAGAAAACGATAACATCACTTAGAAAACTATTTTATTGGCCTAATATGAAGGGCGAAACAACAAAATACTTGGCTAGGTGCCAAGATTGTCAGCAGGTTAAGGCTGAACACCAACATCCAGCCGACCTATTACAACCATTACCAGTACCAGAATGGAAGTGGGAGACCATATCACTAGATTTTATAACAGGTTTGCCTAAAACTCAGAAACATAGTGATTCTATTATGGTTGTAATCGATAAACTCAGTAAGTCTG
Organism: Picea engelmannii; assembly: GCA_009831015.1. NCBI lineage: Eukaryota > Viridiplantae > Streptophyta > Pinopsida > Pinales > Pinaceae > Picea > Picea engelmannii. Next base: position 447,819 of record ML782305.1, read on the forward strand.
CACACTTTATTCCTGTAAAGTCTACTTTTAAAGCTATAAACATTGTTGAAATATTCATGAAAGATATTTTTAGACTGCATGGTATTCCTAAAATGGTGATTTCAGATAGAGACGTAAAATTCACATCCGCCTTTTGGAAGGAATTATTTGCAGGGCTAAATACTAACTTGAATTTCAGTATGATTTATCACCAACAAATGGATGGACAGACTGAAAGGACAAATCAAATCGTGGAGGATATGCTCTGCATGTACATAAGAACAAAACCGAACAAATGGGAAGACTATCTACACTTGGTAGAATTTGCATATAACAATGGATACCAAACTTCTGTTAAATTGAGCCCTTTCAAAATACTATATGGGAGAAAATGTACGACTCCAATTAGCTGGGATAACCCAGATGATAGACTCATGGTGGGACCAGAGATGCTCCAAGAAATGGAAAACATGGTAAGGAAGGTACAACAGAATTTGAAAGAAGCACATGATAGACAAAAAAGCTATGCAGATCAGAAAAGAAGACACTTGGAATTCCAAGTGGGAGACCATGTTTATTTAAAGGTCAAAGCCCGAAGAAGCTCGTTGAATTTAGGAAACTGTGCCAAAATGGCACCCATGTTTTGTGGAGCCTTCGAGATACTAGCTCGAATTGGACCTGTAGCATACCAACTTGCACTCCCGGCTAATCTGAAAATTCATAATGTTTTTCATATTTCTTTGTTGAAAAAGTATATTCATGACCCTACTCATATGATTGATTGGAACTTGGTGCAGGTGGAACCCCTGCACATTCTGGACTGGAGAGAAATAGCACTTCGAAACATAGTCGTCGCTCAGGTAAAGGTGCAATGGAAGCACTTTAGTCCTGAGGAGGCTACTTGGGAGTTGGAGGGAGATTTGTGTAAATATCATCCAATCATGTTATAGGAAAGGAAAAAACATTGAGGACAATGTTTCACTGAAGGGGGAAAGGATGTGATGTCACAAAAAAAAAAAAAAATTAAAATTTTTGATCTACTGAAAGTTCATTATGTTTTTAGTAAATTCGAATTTGGAAAATTTTTGGCATTTATGGCAATTCCAATTTTGAATTTGATGATTGTAATTAATTATTATGACTGTTGGGAAGAGACCTTATTTGACCCAACTAACTATTTGACTATGACACTTGTATGAAAACAAAATATTTTATATTGATTGCAGGAGGACAAATGGAACAACCTTGTTAAATTTAGCTGACCATGACGCCATGAGTGGGGAACACATTGAAATTAACTCTGGGCTGATTGTCACAAGTGGAAAATCAGTGATTTGGCCATTGGCAGCCCCTGAAAATTAGGGATTTAGAAAGCTGCGAAAACTCCCAAGGGAGGGAAAAAATCCTAGGAAAATTAATAAATAGCATATGTGAGGAGGCAAGACACTGCCAAGTATGCTTGGAAAGAAGACTATTGATTTTTTTCCTTGCTGTTATGAGCACTACTGTGTGAGTGTGAGGCAAGGGGGATTCTGCTGAAATTAAAGGATATTGTTGGAGAGGAGATTTCAATTCGCCGTCATGGATTCATGGTCAGGCTAGGGGGTGAATCGGGAAAGTAGATTGGCTGCCCTATTCTACGTTTGGGAGGAACATGGTTGTTCCCTTTGGGTTCCCGCAAATTTCATTCAGATATGCAACTCTACCTTATCCTAGTTAAATGTCATGTGTTACAATCTGTTTACTTCTATGTATGAATTTCTAGTTGAATGTTGTGGTGGAAGGATCTATCATTTTACTTCCTAGTCGTTAACTAGAAATGGAATTATTTATTTAGATGTGATGCTGAGTAATGACTAAGGTCATGGAATGTATCAAACAGTAAGACAAATTCTCTAGAAGTTACCAATCTCATAACAGAATGGACTATAGACTACATCTATCTTCTTAGTTAATTTTGTTAAGTAAAATGAAAATAAACTTGTTTGCATAAATACTTGAAGCCACACGCACCAATATCTGTGGCAGATTTCATTTCCTGTAGATGCTTATAGTATACAATGAGCCTCCTCTAATGAGAATACAAGTCCAGATTCAAATTAAATACACACTTTATCACATAGGTATTAATCGATATGTGTATCGACTTGTACCGATATATTATGAACATATATGTATATATAATGGGCGTTCTGTATAAGCGATACAATGACACTGGAGTAGACTCACTACCAAGGTATCCGAAAACTAGACATATATAAATATAAACATATATATAGGAAAATAATTCAGAAAACTTACCAAACCCCATTACAAAAATTAAGTATATGTACATCAGTATGGTGGTGATGATATTTTAGTAATGACTCTGTTGTTTAAAGGCTCACCTACAGTATAACAATAAACCTTTGTTGTAGGTACAATGCTACATGGTATCCAACATAAAGGAGTGAAATAATCACATGAAAGGAAATAAACACAAATTCTGGAAGTCTGGATCTTTTATAATCTCAAACGGACAAATATTTTTCTTGTCGATTGACATAGTCTTTCCATGAAAACATTGCATACAACTGGTTCTTAGGTCAAATTTACGAATGGGTGGATAAGATTCGGGTTCAACTCCTACCAAAACTAATTTTATATCAGAATATAAGTATATGATGCATAAACGAAAACTGGAAGTCATCACATAATCCCGGTGGAAAAAAAAATCCTTAGACGCATTTGTTACTATGCTAGTTTTAGGCATACTACTATGCATAGAGGAATCATTTTGAGAAGGGACTGTGTAATCAACAGTGAGATTCAATTCTGGAAAAATAACTAGAGAATTCGAATCTATAATAACAAATCGTTTTTTTGGAAATATCAAGGAAAATGTTAAACATGGAAAGTGATAGATTAGAACCCATATCCACAATGAAACAACACTCAAAGCATAATGATCATATTACTTAAATAGAACGACTATTTAAATATCACAAGTTCAATTAGGAGCAATCTTGGCGTAATTTTTCTTCGTACCAAAAAGTTTATACAAATGAGGGCGTACCCTGTATCAACTAAATACACAACTTGGAACTAAAAATCTTCAAACATTAGGAACGAGACATAGCCTTGACCATCAGTGCATGTAAACTCAAAATAGATGGAAGGGCACTGTGTTGGAACCCGAATACCTCTTGAAGGAGTGAAGAGGGTGTCCCCATGCTTCAGTGTGACTGCACCTACACAAAGTAATGTGAAGCATTATAATGTATCCAACGGAAATAATATGATTAAATTACAGAATAGACTGTAATTAGAAAGGGGGTCGGTGAATAATTAACTGTAATGCAAGGTTCTTGCCTTCTGCCATCGCACTACCCCGTACGCCTCCCATACCTAAAGGGGAAGATGATTTTGTGTCTCCATGATGGGTACCCTCACACATCAAGGGGCCCGTCATTACCGATGAATGCCAGTTTTAATCCAAAGAAACACTATAGGAAATGATTTGCGTATAACGACCATAAAGTAATAGTAAATATTAAGTCAATGTAACATTTCAAATATGAACAAAAGGGATTAAAATGCCTCCGGCCATTAGAATGACACTCCTAATCAATATAATGACACTAGTGAACACTTTAATTAAACAAAGATGTTCTCTCAAGATCAACAGCGTGCCGAAAGGTCTGTTACGCACCCAAGTAAGGGAAACCCGGACATGACACTCTGTCATCTAAGAGACTAATCGATGGGGAAACCGGGCCCAATAACAAAAGTTCAATCAAACAAAAAAAAATAGAATATCCTGAATGCACATTTCTAACAGACATCGTAATAAGTTCCTCCACAAAAGGAGAATGGCTCGGCCTCGACAGGAAGGCTAGTACAGAGAAAGGGGAGAAACAGTGAAAGAACCTAAATCTTTCTAGGGTACCACCTACCCCTTTTCACAATAACCTTGAAGAAAAACAAGAATGCTACCGAGGAACTGACTAGGAAACAAGAGAATGCAAAGACCTACCTAACAAGACATAATGATCCGAATGCATAAATAAAAGAATAGTCAAGGGTAAACTTACCCCATACAGAGCTGCCCGTCGAGAAGTTCCTTCCAAGATTTCCACCCATCGGGCACAGGGGCTGAATCACAAACTCATGACCACGATGCTAAATCCAAACAAAAAATGGTCTGAAATGTTTCTTCCTCCACCAAACCAAAACCAAAATGAAAGTGAAAGTGTTGGAGTAACCTTTCACATGGAGTAATGGGGATGGGGTCTTTATACTTGGGCCATGTGAATATATGGTAAGTGTCGACATCTCATTGGGTCATGTCAGTCGAACTCTGAATTGAATAGATTTATCTCAAGCGCCTTAAATGTTGCAGACAGGCCTTTAAGGCACGAGGGTTCCAACCTGTATCGTTTGCTCAGAGTATTAATGGCAAGGTACCGGATGGCCTACATAGGGTTACTCTTATTGCCTTACTATACTGATTATACGTTGAACCCAACTACCATTGCATTAACCATCCGAAGAGGATAGCCAAATGTCGTTACTTACCGAGTAATTTTATGTTATCACGATCATAACCATAACCTTCACAAGTTAGCCTCTACGTGCTTGATATTCAATTGTGCAATTAGTGTTTGATTTTATAGCCAACAATGTCTATTTAAATGTATTCTGAATAATGTTAACCTCTTCTTGTAGACCCTATAACATTATATATATATCAGAAAAAATGTTATAAGGCCTTACATCTATGACCATTTCATTAATAGGATAATGGTTCTAAGTAGTTACATATCCTTATCATAAAGTAGGTTTTGGAAACGAAACGGTAGATAATACCAAGTTGCTATGAAACAGGATATCCCTAGCTATGTACCTATGTTCATATATAACTCAATACCGAAATAGGAGAGGCGAAAACATGTTAAAATAGGATAGAGAAGTAAAAGAAAATAATATTGTTGTACATTATGGTTGGCGAATGACTGAAACTTTAAAGACACAGAATCAACTCAAAGTACCCAATTAATTTTTTTTTTATGTAAATTTTGAGGTACATTACATATATCCTAAGGAGCCTTGTACACTATCAAAAAAAATGCTAGACATGCATTTATGCTCAAAATTGACCTACCAAATGTTTTTGATTGGTTAAATTGGATTTTCTCACGTCTTATCCTCACCCAAGTGGGGTTTTCAGGTCTCTTCATAAAACAGTTGTAAGAATGCTATAAATCAGTGTACTTCTTTGTCCTTGCAAATGGATCTTCTTTGTCTTTATTTCTTCCTTCATGAGGCTTTTGGCTAGGTTTCCCTCTCTCCTCTCTACTTTTTATTATAGTTTATAATAGCCTATGCAAGAATATTCACCATGAAATTCAATCTAGGAACTACAAATATGTGAATATCTATGCTAATATAATCTTTGTCTCATATCTTATTTGTTGATTGTATACTCTTGTTTGGAATTGCTATGACTCAAAACACAAAGTGTCTAGATCACATTCTAAAGTTTTTTTCCTCCTCCATTGGAATGGACATAAATGCTCAAAAGTCATCCATATACTTTTATCATGTCTCACAGGCCATGAGAGAAATGATCTTGAAGTTCCTCTCTTTCATTGTAGTGCAAAATGATGGTTGTTTTATATACATGTAGTTAATGCTAAAGGAAAATGAATACCAATGAAAACACTGGTTGTGGCTCCTTGACGGGATGAAAACAAGAGTAGATCATTGGTACAACAAATGGATCTCTCATGCTAGAAGGGTGATTTTTATAAAAGGCATTTTGGAATCAATATTAGTATATTGGGTCACTCTAGTGTTTATCATTGTCTTGATGTTAAAGAAGTTTGAATCCCTATGCTTTCACTATATATGGAGGAAGCCATACATCGATGGAATTCAGGGTAGATAACAACATTTGACATTGGTTAGGAAGAGAAATTCCATGGGCACTAGAATCTATATAGACAGGCTTGGATAACATTTCCATTGTCTTATATGAAAGTGAATACTATCTTGTATGGATGAAAAATCAATAAGGGGACATGTATAGTGTGAAAATGGGTTATAAGACCCTCTCATTGTAGAATGTGGAGGCAGGGAATCAATGGTGGTGGAGTGGTATCTAGAGGATCTGGACATTGCCCAAGGCCATAAATTTTTGCATGGATTTCCCTTCAGAACAAACTCCCTGTATGGGATAATTTACTGAAAAGTGATAAGGAGGGACCGACTCTCTATAACTTCCTCAAGAAAAATGTGAAATTAGGTCTACAAATATTGGTTAAATGTGATTCGTCGATGGAGGTTTGGAGTGCTTTAGGATAACAAGGAAGATACCAAATTTGGTCTAGGAACACAATGATAGAAGCTTGGAACAACTAGTTTAAAATCTCATGGAAGTCCACAAGACATGGTTGCTCTACCTTTACATGTTATGTGGGGCCTTTGGATCTCATAGAATGAAGAAATATTCAAAAGAAAATTACCATCCCTTATCGAGACAATGTTCAAAATAAAATACTTGTTAATGGCTTGCAAACCCATAAGAGTTGGAGATACCATTAGGCAAGTTCTACCTCTAGAATTTGATCATATCTTCATGTATAGACTTTGTGATGATTCTTCCAAGGGAAGTGATGCACAAAACATCGCTAGTGAGATCATTTTCTATAATAACCACATGATCTCAATAAAAAGAGGTACAGGGTAAAATCTAATAATTATGTAGACATAATCAGTGTGATCACAATGATGAAGGTGGACATAAATTTGGAGATACAACAACTTTATACATTCTTATATTCCAAGGTAGTTTGTGATTGGTTGAATGACCAAGCTCATTGCTCGCATATCATATTTTTAGGATTCATAAAATAGGGCTAGGTAATTATGAGGTTAGAATTTGAAGTAGTATACAACGCCCATGTCTATCATGAGCACAATGAAGGAGATAATTCTTTGGCCAAGGAGTCACAAGATTAAGAAGAAGGTAAGTTGATCCTATTATATATCAATATCAATGGAAAAAAATCCAGGAGGGAGCTCTTTAAAATATAATTATTCTATATAGGATATTGATGGTTGAGGATGTATAGTCTCCCTTAAAATATATCCAATGAATGCCTTTATTTTTTTATGTTTTTTGGAGGAAAATTATTCCTTTACTTATTGTAAATACCAAAATAGGCTGAGTTAAAAAAGTATCCCTCATGTAATTGATATGAAAATGGTAGATACAAGTCCCGCAGTTCCCAAGCCACAAAGCTTGACGAAGTTAGTCTACCAAGTCCAATACAAGCTACATTTTTTCACTATCAATGATGGAATGAAATTACCGACTTTTTTCTCTATATTTTTTTTCTCTATATGTTAACACAACTATATTATAATCTCATGATTCAGTAACAATGGTTCATCTATTGAAGTTTTCAAAAATAGGAAGATGTGTATATTTAGAAACATTTCCATATCCTATTCTTTGATGATCCATTCACCACAAGACAATTGTATCCCAACCTTTGAAAAACCATATGCAATATAATTCCTTTCTTTGAATATATGCTGAAAAACTATCAAAGCATACCCAAGTTCCAAATTTATCAATGTTCTCCTTTGGTATTTGTTAATTAGGTTTATCCTTTATCACTTGATTGAAACTAGTTAATATGTTTAATGATTGAGTAACACACTAACACAGAGGGATGGATTTTTCCTCAAAAAATTCAAAATTCTTAGTGAGCCATATACCCCAAGATAATAACAAAGGATAATCTCTAAACCTCTTTACATTCTCATTTTCACACTAGGATCTTAAACCCTCCTCAATTGAAGAATCACTCCAAATATTTCTTAACCTAGTTAAACCTTTCACTTCCTCCCATACATGAATATCATATGAATATGTCATGATAAGATGTAAATTTGACTCTTCATTTTCATTGCACAAAGGACACATCCTAAGACAATATGTAATCCTTTTCTATAGGATTTCCCATGAAAGTGCCTTATTAATAAGTAACAACCACATGAAAATATGAGTCTTTAAATGGCGTTTAAACTTTCACACTTTCTTCGACCACCACACATGAACCCTCATATGATCATTGGAACATAAAACCTTATATTCTGCCTTGGGAGTGTAATCACTTGATGAATTTTTTTATTAGATCAAACGATCCTCCTCATCTTTAATACTAACATGAATTGCTCTAAGTTTTGCAATGTATTATTCCCAAAAATTTACATCCTCGCCTCTAAAAGTAATCTCCCCTGCATGCTTCCATTCTTGTCGCCATATTGAAATCAATGAGATATTAAGAACTTGGTTGAGATTAAGGTATAATATTTCTCTCAGTAGTTGTATCATATGCAGCAGAAGTCCAAAATTATCCCCACAACCAATCCAAGGGTCCTCTCCGACTATATGCAACTTATGCAACTATATGCAACTATATGATGGATAAGTGTGGAAATTTCAACTTTATGCAACTAAATGCAACTATATGCAACTATGTTGGTACTATATTGCAACTTATGCAACTATATGCAACTATATTGCAACAATTTCGTATGAAACTATATGAAAATATGCAACTATATGCAACTATGCAACTTATGCAACTATATTGAAACTTATGCAACTTTACACAACTTTATCGCAACTTATGCAACTATATTGCAACTTATGCGACTATATGGAACTTATGCAACTATATTACAACTTATGCAACTATATGCAACTTATGCAACTATATGCAACCATATTGCAATTATATGCAACTAGGTGTGGCAATTTCAACTTTATGCATCTATATGACAGATCTGTGTGGAAATTTCAACTTTATGCAACTAAATGCAACTATATGCAACTGTGTTGGTACCAAAAATGTATATTTGCGCGATAACTTATCTTCGTGTTTTAACGAGTGTAGGTACCACCAAATAGGTATATGTCGGATCTATCTTCCTCAAGTGATGATCAAGATATAGTAAGAGAGGTTGAAAGTGAGATGTGTTGTACTAGATCTACCGGTTCTAGATCAACTAGGTTGGAAAAGGTAAGGAAAATATTTCGTACCCACATGCAACTTTTTATTGCCAATGGAGGGTCGTGTAATTATGATGTTGAGAGCATAGGTGACATTGAGTTTCCCTTGAGGTATAAACATCTAGTGCAACGATGGGCACCTAAGGAGCTACCTGAAGTGGACACAGATTTATTCATCGATGGGAGGATGTATCGCATTACTCCTTCGTCCTTAGATGGATTGGGGTTATTTTCCATGGATGGCATAAAGGTCGGCTATGGCACTATAACCGAATTGTTGGAGTATGTTGGACCATTATACAAATACAATCACTGGTTGATGTTGGTCTAATATACGCAAAGTGTGCGGAGATACGGAAGTGCCGCAAATTATATACAATTACTAGATAACAATCAAAATAAAGGGGCAACTATGTATATTGATGGAAGGCCAAAAGCTACTGGAAACATTGTGGGCTTTATAAATAGTACATGACTAGTGGAAACAACTAAGAAACCGAATTGCATATTTGAGGCATGCGAAGAAAATCATATATTTGTATGTGCAACAAAAACAATAGTTCCAGGTGAAGAGTTGTTGATCGATTACAAATTAAATCGAATAGATGGAGAGGGTGATCGTGGAAAGGCACCCGCAGTGCCTCACCAGGTAAATGCTAAAAACAGTAAAAATTATGACTACAACAACTAAATTTCATAAATTTCATTATTTTTTTTTCTGTTATTACTGCAATATCTCATTTTCTTAATGTTAGAGGTGAATTTCCTAACTTTTATTGATTGATTTATTGTGTCAACATCTATCTAGGGTGACCATGGTATAAAATCACCCGATACATCTCTCCAGGGTGACCGTGGCAAGGCACCCGCAGTGCCTCACCAGGTAAATGTTAAATATAGTAAAACATTATGACAACAACAACTAAATTTCATAAATTTCATAAATTTCATAAATTTCATAAATTTCATAAATTTCATTATTTGTTTTTTATGTTATTACTGCAATATTTCATTTTCTTAATGTTACAGGTGAATTTCCTAACTTTTATTGATTGATTTATTGTGTCAACATCTATCCAGGGTGACCGTGGTAGAAAATCACCCAATACATCTCTCTAGGGTGACTGTGGCAAGGCACCCGCAGTGCCTCACTAGGTAAATGTTAAATACAGTAAAAAATTATGACTACAACAACTAAATTTATGAAATTTCATTATTTTTTTTCTGTTATTACTACAATATTTCATTTTCTTAATGTTACAGGTGAATTTACTAACTTTTATTGATTGATTTATTGTGTCAACATCTGTCCAGGGTGACCATGCCAAGGCACCCGCGGTGCCTCACCAGGTACATGTTAAATACAGTAACAACTTATGACTACAACAACTAAATTTCTGAAATTTCATTATTTTTTTCTGATATTACACCAATATTTCATTTTTTAAGTGTTACAGGTGAATTTCATAACTTTTGTTGATTGATTTATTGTGTCAACTTCTATCCAGGGTGAATGTGTTCGAGTTTCAACCACTACATATCTCTAGGGGGACCGTGGAAAGGCACCCGCAGTGCCTCACTAGGTAAATGTTAAATACAATAACAACTTATGACTACAACAACTAAATTTCTGAAACTTCATTATTTTTTTTTTTGATATTACTCCAATATTTCATTTTTTAAATGTTACAGGTGAATTTCATAACTTATGTTGATTGATTTGTTGTGTCAACTTATGTCGTGAACGTGTTCGATTTTCACCCGTTACATCTCTCCAGGGTGACCGTGGAAAGGCACCCGTAGTTCCTCACCAGGTAAATGTTAAATACAGTAACAACTTATGACTACAACAACTAAATTTCCAAAATTTTGTTATTGTTTTTCTGATATTATTGCAATATTTCATTTTTTTAATGTTAGAGGTGAATTTCATAAATTTTGTTGATTGATTTATTGTGTAAACATCGGTATAGGCTCCCACATAGGATATTGATGAGGACGAAATATATTATTCGACAAACCCAATGACAACTTTAACGAAGGCCTTGAAGAAGGCTAACATGGAATATCTAGGTTTGATTAACAGAAGACCCCTGACACAGGAGGACAGGGCAAGAATTGTAGAGCTACAAACTACAGTAACTAATTATGGGGTAAGTGGCATCTTTACATATTTTTATTAGCTATGACAATTTCATATCCATTTTTTAGTTTTATATTTTGTATATGATCTGATAAAGAAAAGTTTTATGTTTGTAGGAGTTTTTAAACCTCGTGTGTGGGGAACCTATAGATCCTACAACTGCTATAGGTAGCAGTGAGTGTCCAATGAAAAAAAAAGGTCAACAAAGCAAAGTGCAAGTGAGGTTTTCTGAGCCTCCTAGGGTTCCCCTCGAATCCATTGATGAGCGGGGTGATTTTGACCAGCATGACATGCCAAAGCATGATGAGATGGAGCCTGGGACTCCACATGATGACTCCAGAGAGGAACATAGTGTAGGTGCACATGATACTATTCTGCATGGAGCAGAATGAATTAAAAGCAATGGATCACTAGATGTCACCTTTCTAGTGGATGACGGATGTGTTCCGATAAAGATTCAGAAGATTGCAGGTAATTGTCCCATGAATTGATTCATTTTTTTAATGAAATTGAAATGGACATTTGTTGAGATTATTAATTGATTAATGGATAACATGTTACTACAGGAAACAATGTTTTCTATAGAAACTTACATGACAAAGAACTGGAGCTATTTGGCCCCACCATTCGCACACGGTGGAATGGACAAGATAGAAAAAATAAAGATGATTTAATAGATCACATGGTGAAATTGTTCGGCAACACTTTCAACAAGAAAGTGGTTACAAAGTTAGTCGGCGAGAATTTAAAATATAGCAGGGCCTAGTATAGGAATAAATTGCAAATATACCTAAATCACGAGCACACTCCCATGGTTTCCGAGAAAGAGTGGAAGGCGCTAATAGAGGATGCAAAGGAGAAATTGTTTAAAAAACAAGGACGACAACCACGAGATGGTAAAGCAAGGTACAACACATGTCATATTATCAGTGAAATATGAGCATTTATGTTTTTATTTCTTTCAAGTAACAATTCTGATATCTATTTTTTTTCAAAAATTCCATATGTAGGCTACCAGACACATCCAAAGAAACAAAGGCTAGAGTGGAAAAACACAGCCAGCATAAACTAGGCCAGGGTGGCTACGGAAAACTCAAAGATGGAATAGTAAGATTTAAATGATTAACTATGGTTAATATTTATTTAATAGTAGCGAACAAATATATGTTTTTGTTATTGGTATTTTTAATGGTGTTATGTTTGACACTGTTGCCACTGAGGAGGACTTGAAGCTTAGTTAAAAGAATGGTTTTAAAAGTGTCATTCAATATAGAAAAATCTTGGGCCATAATCCTATCTCCCCATCCACACAGGTAAATCAAATGAATAAGGAAACCATCGTTGCATGCTTGTAAAGTCTTTTCATATTTTATTATATCACCCGTAACTAAGTATTTATGTTTGTTTTAAAGAAACAATGCTACCACAATAGTGAATCAAGCGGTATTCAACAAATACTGTGTCATACAATTAGGGTCCACATGTCCAGTGATAGTGTAGAGCAGAGTACCCATTCCAATGTGTATGCTTCAGAATTATAAATATTCACTGTGATTGTAGATATTTATTTCCTGACTTATACTTATATATTATATTCTCAAAATTGAAGAGCATGTAGCTCAGGAGGGTGAAATGCGAGAGCAACCAAGTGGAAAGGAAATTAAGGCACCAACTGTCCCAGCTACAAAGACAGGTAAAGAGCAATACTTTAATGTTAATCAAAACAATGAATTTATTATTTCACTTATATTTCAACATATCGATATGATCATTTTCGTTGTTCTAGTTCACATCCTTGAACAGATGCCAGCTAACCCTTCTCAGAGACATATCAGAAGTATGGTACCTAAGCATGCACAAACAATAGGAGGATAGGGCACATGAAATACAATGTCCTTGGATGATGATGATATCCCAATTGTCAGTTTTATGAATGTAAAAAAACGTAAATCAAAGAAAAATTAGATGTATAAATTCATGACCTGATTTGGGATCTTTATCGATGTTTATATGTTCATATGTTTTCATGACTATCCTATTTATGCATTAATGTATATTTTTTTTCTATATAGAGGAAATCATTTGTTGGGTATGGGAAATTAAGAGAAATGTGAGGGGGGGCAGGGACCATATGAGATTCCACCTTCATGTGGTTGGCCCTGTTTAGTAGAGAACAACCTATTCTTGAAACAAAGAGAAGCTCATTAAGGTATGTGACAACTTAATTTTTTTCTAGAGTATTTTACATAACTAAATGCATGCTTATTTTCTTCTTATAAATTATTTACTCATAAAAAAATTGTCTTTTATGATTCATGAAGGTCTTGGTGATCGAAATGCATCTCATTGACAAATCTTATCAAGTTGTATGGGCTAATGCATTTGGCGAAAGAACAATGAAAAGGTAATGGTTTTGACGTGTTTTTAAAGGTAGTCTTTATACTAGTAAAAGTTCACAATCCTCATGAATATGTAGATATTGATATATATGCCAAGTTCCATGTGGTGTTTTGGTTTACTTGTAGATATTTTAAATATAATTTTGGTTTACTTGTAATTTTTTTATAAAGAAGTATAA
>ML782305.1:466013-494537 GCA_009831015.1 Picea engelmannii
ATTACCATATTTTATTGTAATATGGTAATGCCATATTACATTGTAATATGGTATACCATATTACAATGTAATATGGTAATACCATATCTCGTGTAATTTTTTTTTTTAAACTTAATGCCATCGCCACAATATCGATGATAGTTCGTAAGAAAAAAAAATTCATTTTGACCACCGTGGCGATAGAAACGAACTTTCGTCGCAAGTTGCCAAAGTTTTTCGTCGCACATACATCATATTCGTTGTAACTTTGGTCTTGATGAATCAATGTCGTCTCTATTGCCACGGGTATTCGTCGCAAGTTGCCACAGTTTTTTATCGCACATATAGTATCTGCGTCATAAGTTTTAGACGTGTCAAAAATTTTCGTCGCAATTGCGATGAGATTTCATCGTAATTGCCACAGTTGTTCATTGTACTTGTGACGATATTTTGTCAGAATAGCGACGATGCAAAGGGTTAACTGAACTTGACGGTGGTGACACATGGAGAGATAATTTCGTCGATGTTTCCACACACACCTGGATCATCGATAGAGCGATGAAATTATTTCGACGAAAAAAAAAACTCATCTTTCGTGGAAATTGCGACGAATATATGTGGCAATATCAACGAAAAATCGTCGCAAACTTGGTCATATGTACTAGTGTTAATATTTGGTACCAACACTAATGGTGGCATCCTTTTGATGCAAGGGTACCCATTAGAGATACTTGGACCCCCTTCTCCTCATCCTGGGATGTTTATTCAAACGGAAAGTGACAAGGGAAGGATGTCGGACTCTAGGCATAAGTTAAGTATCGTTTGGTCTCAACTATTTCCAGTATTCATCATTCTATTAAAATTTTGCATTTGTTTTAATTTGTATATTATAATAATGCTTTAAATGATAAAATTTGTAGGGATGTCAACCATGTGAGGCTCTAGGATGTCGAACCTTACCTACTGCAAAAAAAAGGTATTCGGGTTCTATGCCTAGTGTCTTGCAAACTTATTCTTCTCAGTACTAGAAATGAGAATCGACGCTCTATAAAAAAATTTTGTTGAAGACGTTTCGTCCTGATTCTCGGTGTCTTCCAGATTTTAATGATGTTTCCGATTGATATATTGATAACTTGTAGTTGGAGGATAACACAATACTTGCGGGAATTAGATTTATATTAAGATCCCTTTGAGATTTAATTCCCAAATTCTTTTCTTGTGACAATGTAATTAAAAACAATATCGGGCATGGCTGATTTAAAATCCACTTAATGGTATTACGATTTCTTCATCATAATTACAATTTTTATAATTGAAAAAGTTTCTCTCACTCTATTCTATTATTTTATGTCATTATGCTCATAGGATTTGTTATGGTCAATTAGGATTGTTACTTCTGTAAACTCCTATTTATTCCTAGAATATATATATGGATTAAATATATATATGTCTTCCAGTTGTATGTGAACATTGTTGGGATTGAGATCTAAAAGGAAAAAGCTGCAGACATATCGGCAGGAAATCAATTACAAATTTTGTACTCGAAATTCTATCCATTTCCACTGTAATACTTAGGCATATATATATATAGGTAAAAGAAATATTGATTGTGATTTCTATTGTACCTTGTTTTTTTATTTGTTTTGGGCTAGTAGGTACTTCAAATAAAATCCTAATCATTATCATGACCTGGCGCATAAGTTCTTACCGAAGTATAAATACCCTATGCAAATTTCTTAGGTTCAAGTCCATTTACAAGTAGATAATTTTGTACATTGGAGTTTCGATATACTGGTAATTACCCTACAACTGTCTCTGTAATGATAACCTAGTTTAAAAAGGGATTACACCAGAATTCAATGATGTAATTTCCTTATTATTATCATAACAATTAAAAGGGAGACTTTAATATTCATTCGGGATTAACTCAAACGTAAAAATGTTACTCAACATTAATTCGTAAGGCATTCTATCATTTTCCTTTTATACTTCATACATTGAACATATTTCGCGCAGGTTATGGTATTCATGCTGATTTAAAAGAGGGCATTACTATTGTACCGAATTTAATTCAAAGAGATGGAACATAATTTCAATTCAGATTTAACGAGGTCACTACATCAAATATACGATCATTCAAAACAGAGAAGGAAGAGATTACATATCTGAACCAGTTTGTAGGAAGACAAATGGAACAACCACATTCCTCCCAACCTTAGAACTGGGTATCCAAATCACTTACCTGGTTCACCCCCTAGCCTGACCATGAATCAATGAGGCAGAAATTGAATTCTCCTCTTCAACAATGTTTCTTCTATCTATAATCCTCTCCTTGTCTCACACTAGAGTTCATTGTTCATAACAACACTTTTCCAGTAGTCCTTTCCCCCCTAGCATACTTGATAGCATCTTGCCTCCTCACATATGCTATTTATCCATAAAATATTTTTGCCTAGGTCTTTTTTTTTCCCTCCCTTGGGAATTTTCGTAGCTTTCTAAATCCCTGATTTTTAGGTGCTGCCAATGGCCAAATCCTTGATTTTCCACTTGTAAAAATCATCCTAGAGGTAGTTCCAACATGTTCCCCACTCATGGAGTCATGGTCAGCTAAATTTAACATGGTTGTTCCATTTGTCCTCCTGCAATAAATAAAACAATATTTTGTTTACATACAAGTGTCATGGTCAAAGAGTTAGTTGGGTCAGATCAGGTCTCTTCCCAACAATCATAATAATTAATTACAATTTATCAAATTTGAAATTTGGAATTGCCATAAATGGAAAAAAAATTCCAAATTTGAATTTACTAAAAATGGAATAATTTTCTAGCAAATTTTAAATTTCAAAATATAATTTATTTTTGGGGATGTCACATCCTTTCCCCCTTCAATAAAACACTTTCCTTAGTGTTCATTCATTTCTTGGAATAGGATTGGATGAGATTTCCACAAATCTCCCTCCAACTCCCAAGTGGCCTCCTTAGGACTAAAGTGCTTCCATTGCACCTTTGCCTGAGTGATGACTTTGTTCCAAAGTGTTATTTCTCTTCGGTCCTGAATATGCAGGGGTTACACCTGGAACTCACCTTCTGGTTCCACCTGCACCAAGTTCCAATCAATCATATGAGTAGGGTCATGAACATATTTTTTCAATAAATAAACATGAAATACATTATGAATTTTTAGATTAGCTGGAAGTGCAAGTTGGTATGCCACAGGTCCAATTCGAGCTTGTATCTCGAGGGGCCCACAAAACTTGGGTGCCAGCTTGGCACAATGTTTGAGTTTTAGTGAAATTTTTCGGGCTTTGACTTTTAAGTAAACATGATTCCCCACTTGAAACTCCAAGTGTCTTCCTTTCTGGTCTGGATAACTCTTCTGCCTATCATGTGCCTCTTTTAAGTTTCATTGTACCTTTCTTACCATATTCTCCATTTCTTGGAGCATCTTTGGTCCAACCATAAGTATGTCAGCCGGGTTGTCCCAGCTAATTGGATTCGTACACTTTCTGTCATACAATACTTCAAAGGGGCTTAGCTTAGCCGAAGTTTGGTACCCATTGTTATATGAAAATTCTACTAGGTGTAGATAGTCTTCCCATTTGCTCGGTTTTGTTCTTACATACATGAAGAGAATATATTCTATGATTTGGTTTGTCCTTTCAGTTTGTCCGTCCGTTTGTGGATGATAGCTCATACTGAAATTCAATTTGGTATATATCCCTGCAAACAATTCCTTCCAAAAAGTAGACGTGAATTTTACGTCTCTATCTGAAATTACCATTTTAGGATTACCATGCAGTCTAAAAATTTATTTCATAAATATTTCAGTAATGTTTATAGCTTTAAAAGTAGACTTTACTAGAATAAAGTGTGAAGACTTACTGAGTTTATCAATTACAACCATGATAGAGTCATTCTGCTTCTGATTTTTGGGCAAACTTGTATTAAAGTCCAATGATATGGTCTCCCATTTCCATTCTGGTACTGGTAATGGTTGTAATAGGCTGGTTGGATGCTGGTGTTAGACCTTTACCTGCTGATAGCCTTGGTACCTAGCCAAGTATTCTATTGTTTCACCCTTCATATTAGGCCAATAGAAAATTTTCCTGAGTGTTGTTATCGTTTTCTCGTATCCTGGATGACAAAAATACGGTTTATTATGCACTTCATCAAGAACTGTTATCTTTAACTCTGGCGAATTGGGTATGCAAAGTCCTTTTTTAAAACGTAGTAACCCATTTTAATCGATACTCATGTCTCTTTCGTGTGATTTTGTTGTAGTTTCATGTAATTATGCCACTAAATTTGTGTAATTTTTGTCATTAATACTTGTTGTCCTTATTCTCTGTTCCAGATCGCTTTCTTCCCTACTGAGGTTTATCTCAAATATCCCATGGACTCTTCTGCTTAAAGCATCTGCTACCTTATTTTCCTTACCTTTGATATGTCTTACCTCAAAGTCGAATTCGCTCAAAAAGGCTAGCCACCTTGCTTACCTTGCATTAATATCTAGTTGGTTAAACAACTATTTCACCCCGCTCTTATCTGTCAATAGTAGAAACTTTATGCCCATTATGTAGTGTTGCCACATTTTTAACGTGTGTATTATTGTTGCCAATTATAAATCATGAGTGACATAGTTTCTCTCATGTTCCTTTAAATCCCGAGACTCATAGAAAATAACATGTCCTTCTTGAGTTATGACACCACCTAGTCCTTCTTTACTCACGTCGAGACAGACCGTGAAGTATTTATCTAGGTCTGCTACATTTAGAATGGGTGCGATCGTTAATAATTCCTTCAACTTATTAAAACTATATTGGCACTTTTGTGACCAGTTAAACTTGGTCCCTTTGTTTTGTAATGATATGATGGGGTAGGCTATTTTGGAAAACCCCTCTATAAATCTGTGATAATATCTAGTGATTCCCATGAATGACCAGATGCCCGCTACATCCTTTGGTACCAAACATTCAATAATGGCTCTTACGTTCTCAGGGTGGAATCCAATGCCTTCTGCAGAAATGAAATGTCCTAGGTATTGTATCTTCTTCTGATAAAAATCACACTTATCGAATTTAGCATACAATTGGTGTTTCCTCAAAGTTTGCAGGATGATTCTTAAGTGTTCTTCGTGTTCTTCTTCTATTTTTAAATATACCAGTATATCATCAATAAACACCAAAATAAATTTTTCCAAGTATTTACTAAAAATAATATTCATTAAGCACATGAATGTGGCTAGCACGTTAGTGAGTCCGAAAGGTATGACAAAAAATTCCTAATGTCCATATCTTGTTTGAAAATATGTCTTGCATATGTCCTCATATTTTATCCTAACTTGATGATATCCAGATTGTAAATCCAACTTTGAAAATATCTTTGCCCCACCTACTTGATTGAACAGATCGTTTATCCTAGGTAAAGGGTACTTGTTTTTAATAATCACTTTGTTCGATTGTCTATAATCAGTACATAGTCTTAGATTATTGTGTTTCTTTTTCACAAAGAGGACAGGTGCTCCCCAAGGTGGAACACTTGGTCTAATATACTCTTTGTCCAATAACTCCTACAGTTGGATTTTCAATTCTATCAATTCTGGTATACTCATTCAGTAAGGTTCTTTTGATATAGGGGCTGAACTAGGTAGAAAGTCTATGGAGAAGTCTATTTCTCTTCTATGGGGTAATTCAGGTATTTCATCAACAAATACGTCTCTGAAATTGTAAAACAACAAAGTCTTCCAAGTTAGGTTTGTCTTTCTTTTCTAACAAGTTTGTTACTTGGATGGCATAAACTTGACATCCCTTTCTCGTACATTTCTTGAATTGCATCGCGAAAACATGTCTGACTGATACAGGTTTTGGTATACCTTGGGCTATTCTAGTAGTGTCATAATCATCTTTATAGATAAGTGTCTTTGTATAACAATCGAGTACTACCTTGTGATTTTCCAACCAATCCATTCCGATAATCATATCATAAGATCCTAGGGGTAGGATGTTCAGATTTTTCCTTATGTTCTGACCGTCTAAGTTGAACTCAAAGTCAGAAATAAATTCAACTACCTTCCTTTTAGTTCTGTTAGCTAGTTGTATCAGCCATGATTTCACATGCTTTAGTTTCTTAAGTTTATTTGACTACTATACCAAGAGTAATATAACTTAACGTAGCTCTAGGGTCAATTAAAATAGAAATTCGAGTGTTATTGATTTTACCTTTGATTTCTACCACATAGGACTGGTGGTCAGCTTGTCGACCACTTATGGCTGCATTTATCATATGCAGGCTTCTGCCCACATCACCCACCATCGAGGATTCCTGCAAGTTATGAACAACAATTCAGTTTGTTGAAATTAAACGTGGATAGTTCCTCCTTATGTGAGGTTCTCCACATTCCCAACACTTTAACGGTTTGCTGGGGATATCCCCAAACTTCTTCGTTCCCAGATTTACCGGTTTACCGTTTCCTTGCGTATTTGGATGGTTGGAGTGAAAAACGTTTCTCGAAAATCTTTTTTCTTCATTTTGATAAGGAGCTGGTTGGTATCCCTTCTTCTGTTGGTTCATACGATCTTGTTTCTTATCCTTCCAGGCTTTGGGAAACTCTGTCCACTATTTATACTGGTCATACACATTCATGCTTTTCAGAATACTTCACTCAAGGATTTGGGGTTGTTAAAATCAATTCTGTCCCTATAGGACTGTGGTAAACATCTTAAGAATCAATGTGTTTTCACCTTATCCTCCTGGATGTAAGGTATGAACGTTAGTAATTCCAGGAATATATTTATAAGGTCCTCCATTGTCATATGTCCAAGTCTTAACTTGTAAAATTCTTTTGTATTCCTTTCATAGTAGCTTTCAGATAGGTACTGTTTTTTGAAATATTTCTTAAAGTCAGACCATTCCATCTGTTTTTCTTTTAAGCCCTTTGCCAATTTCAGATCTTGACACCAGATGGTGGCCTTTCCTTTCAGGTTGTAAATGGCCATTTTGAGTTTCATATTGCTGGAATAGTTGTATATTTGGAAATATTTTTTGATATCTAATAACCATGCCTCAGCTTCCTCACCTGTTCTCGATTCCCCGTCAAATGTAGCAAGTTTAATCTTCTTGAATTCCCCTTCAAGATGATCTACTTGTTTCCTTTTTCTATCTATTTTTTCTTTATCTTCAGCTGAACGGGTACCCTCAGATGAGTTGTCCTCTTTTTCTTCTTGAGGACCGGAGTTCTTGGAGGCCCTCTTACTAACCTCTTCTTCATGATTATCGTCATTTGGGATTTTCTTGGTTACCATGCTGCATAGTAGGACTTCATTTATCTCTTGTTGTTCCTGCTGTGCTTTCTTTAGTTTCTCATTATCTTCTTTGAAAACCTACAGTTCAACAATAAGAGTCCTCATTGTTTCCAGTACTTCTGTAGGTGAGCTCCAATCACTATTTTGTCTTAGATATCCAGGAGGTCCTTTCTCTGGATTTCCTTCCATTCTGATCTCCTCATCATCCCGAGCTGCCATAATTCACACAAAAAGGAAAGGGTTTTCTGTTTGTAACAAAAATATTTATTAGTTTTCCTTAAATTGAAATATATATAAATCAACTAAAGTGGCCATGTTCAGGTCCAGTGTTGTAACCTTTTGCTCTGATACCATATGTAATGTACCTCTAATTTATCAAATCTACCATAAAAAAAACAAATTCTTATGTAGCATTATCCTCTTAAGTTCATATGTAATTATTGTTAAAAGGGGATGGTCTTCATTTCTATCATAAACTCTACGAGGTACCCATGTTCTGTCTATCACATGATTTCCACTCTACCCCAGTCGTATTACTTGGATGGGTAACATTATAAGGGTAGGTTTCTCGACTCTATAATTTTGACAAATCTTACCTCTATTCGCTTATGTCTATATTCATAAACAAATAGTATAGACCTAGGAACCATATTCCTAGTCTATCCTTAGTGAGAGATTCTCTATGTTGCGCGCAAGATGAAGTAACTTATTTTGGTTTAAAAATTTATTTGATATATAGAGTCACAAGGTAGGGTCCATATCTCTTAGTTGGACATAGGTGTTTCGATAGACGCTTAACAAACTGTGGGATGGATCAGTTCTTCAATGAGTTTGGGTAGAGGAATTTAAAACAGAAAGACTCCAACTAAATCAGATTTAGCTCCGTGATGCGTCAACAGAGTCTCATCTAAATGAGAGGCTAATAGTAATGGGCGCACTTGGAAAAATAAATGGACCCTAGCTAACCAAGTCACAGAGTAAATTCTTATTAACTTTTGCGATTTCTCGAGGTGAGAGGGTAGATCTGTCTATCAGAAAAAATTAAGGCATCCTATATCTACCATTAATGTGTTCCTGGTGTCTACATATCGAAGATGCCTCTTTTCCTTCCCTCCAACTGGATCGCTCTAGTTCATCCCCAACACATGGCCATAACCCCTATTGTACCGTCGACAATAAAATTAGTCATCGGAGGAGACACTCTTAGGGTTAATGATGTTTCCTTAGTCATTCTTAAACCCTCAAAATATTTTTGCATGATATTCCTCCACAGGAAAGGAATTTCCCAAGTGGAGGTCGCTACTCGGTGGAGCAGACCAGGTCACTGCCTCCTCTAGTAAGTCTTTCCATTGAACGCTATTGTAATATCAAGGGTATAAAGAAAATTTCTGAAAGGTTCATTATCATGAGAACAATTTATGTTCTGTAGTCAGGTTATAATATTTTATTAAGCAACCCTGGTTATTATTCCTCTATGGGCTAGGACCATTCCTGGAGGAGGTTGTAAGATTGTTAGTCCCCTCTCTAGTTTCTCTAAATGGCTCAGCTTTCCCACCCGTGAATCCTATAATTAAGGGTCTCTCCACTCACACAGTTCTCTTCACGGGTAGTTACTACTATGTTCGGTTACTTTCATTGTCATTCTTCCTTTAATAAATCTCATGGAGGCATGTCTCCCTTGGGAATGGTCACCGAGAAACTAAGCAATTTTTCTTAAGGAGTGGAAGGGTCCCCTGTTTGGTAGTATACTATATGACATTCTTATTTTATTTCTCTGTAAGGATGGAACCATTCTTTTGTAGGTCTGCCAGACTCTCGGTTGGTTTCCACACAATTAATTACTTTATTTAGGTGTAAATCCTTTTGTTGTTGTAGTGCCTCAAACATCTTACGGGGTTCTTACGGCATATAAATTTTGTACCGAATCCTTGTTATCTATACGGTTTAAGATTAGTTATTGTCACTTGAATACCGTAGAGTAATGACCCTTCCCTTTACGATTTGGTTATAATTATTCACTGTAGTTTGGTTCATGAATGTTTCAAACTTAAACCCTTTAATACGGTCTATGTTCTGTACAAAATTTTTGTGTTATTACTTCAGTCTCCTCGTAAGGCATGCTTGAACAGTTTACAGGTTAAGGGTTTTTGCTACTGGCTACTTCTTTGTAAGAGAGGACTTATTAAGATTTGGTACTGACACTAATGGTGGGATCCTTTTGATATGAGGGTATCCATCAGAGATACCTGGACCCCCTTCTCCTCATCATGGGATGTTTATTCAAACGGAAAGAGACAAGGGCAGGATGTCAGACTCTAGGCGTAATTTAAGTATCGTTTGGTCTCAACTATTTCCAGTATTCATCGTTCTATTGAAATTTTTCATTTATTTTAATTTGCATATTATACTAATGCTTTAAATGATAAAATTTGTAGGGATGTCGACCACGCCAGGCTCTGGGATGTCGAATCTTACCTACCACAAAAAACAATATTTGGGTTCTATGTCGAGTGTCTCACAGACTTATTCTTTTGATTACTAGAAATGAGAATCGACGCTCTGTAAATTTTTGTTACTGAAGATGTTTCGTCCTAATTCTCGGTGTCTTCTGGATTTTAAGAATGTTAACGATTGATATATTGATAACTTGTAGTTGGAGGAGAACACAATACTTGTGGGGATTAGATTTATACAAAGATCCCTTTGAGATTTAATTCCTGAATTCCTTTCTTGTGACAATGTAATTGAAAACAATATCAGGCATGGCTGATTTAATATCCACTTAATGCTATTACGATTTATTCATCATAATTAGAATGTTTATAATTGGAAAATCTTCTCTCACTCTATTTTATTATTTTGTGTCGTTATGATCAGAGGCTTTATTATGGTCAATTAGGATTGTTACTTCTGTAAACTCCTATTTATTCCCAGAATATATATATATATATATATATGGATTAAATATCTATCTCTCTTCTAGTTGTATGTGAACACTATTGGGATTAAGCTCTAAAAGGAAAAAGTTGCAGACATATCAACACGAAATCACTTACAACTTTTGTACTCGAAATTCTGTCCATTTCCACTGTAATACTTAGGCATATATATAGGTAAAAGAAATATTGATTGTGATTTCTATCGTACCTGGTTTATTTTTATTTGTTTTGGGCTATTAGGTACTTAAAATAAAACCCTAATCATTATCATCACTTGGCACATAAGTTCTTACCGAAGTATAAATACCCTATGCAAAGTTCTTAGGTTCAAGTCCATTTACAAGTAGATAATTCTGTACACTGGAGTTTCAATATACTGGTAATTACCCTACAATTGTTTCCATAATAATAACCTAGTTTAAAAAGGGATTATACCATAATTCAACCATGTAATTTCCTTTCGATTATCATAACAATTAAAAGGCAAACTTTAATATTCATTCGAGATTAACTCAAACGTAAAAAGGTTACTCAACATTAATTTGTAAGGCATTCTCTTAGTTTCCTTTTATACTTCATACATTGAACATATTTTTCCCAGGTTATGGTAGTCATACCGAATTAAAAGAGGGCATTACCATTGTACCGAATTTAATTCAAAGAGATGGAACATAATTTCAATTTTGATTTAACGAGTTCACTACATCAGATATACGATCATTCAAAACAGAGAAGGAAGAGATTACATATCTAAACCAGTTCGCAGGAAGACAAAGGGAACAACCATGTTCCTCCCAACCTTAGAACTGGGCAGCCAAATAACTTTCCCGGTTCACCCCCTAGCTTGACCATGAATCCATGAGGGAAAACTTGAACTCTTCTCTTAAACAATGTTTCTTCTATCTTTAATCCTCTCCTTGCCTCACACTCAGATTCAGTGTTCATAACAAAAAGTGTCTAGCAATCCTTTTCCCCCCAGCATACAAGGAAGTGTCCTGCCTCCTCACATATGCTATTTATCCATAAAATCTTTTTGCCTAGGTCTTTTTTTCCCCTCCCTTGGGAATTTTCGCAGCTTTCTACATCCTTAATTTTCAGTGGCTTCCAATGGCCAAATCCTTGACTTTCCACTTGTCAAAATCATCCTAGAGGTAGTTCCAACATGTTCCCCACTCATGGAGTCATGGTTAGCTAAATTTAACATGGTTGTTCCATTTGTCCTCCTGCAATAAATAAAACAATGTTTTGTTTACATACAAGTGTCATAGTCAAATAGTTAGTTGGGTCAAATCAGGTCTCTTCCCAACAGTCATAATAATTAATTACAATTTATCAAATTCAAAATTTGGAATTTCCATAAATGGCAAAAAAATTCCAAATTCGAATTTATTAAAAACGAAAAAATTTTCCAGCAAATTTTAAATTTCAAAAAATACTTTATTTTTGGGGATGTCACATGTAGTTTATATGCTTAGGATGGAAGAGGGGACTAGTATACTATCCTTTTCCTAAGCCATAGGTTCTATGCTTAGTATGGAAGAGGGTACTAGCAGATGGAGAAATTATTTAAGGAATTGATTCACTGCATTTTTTATAGGGATCTAATAGTTAGTCAAGAGGATACATATATACCTTAGAGAGACCTTACCTTATTTCTTCAAACCTAGAAACTACCCCAATCTCTCATACTTCGGTAGACCAAAATCCCACAAAAGCCACCCAACATAGCTAGGAACCAGAAAGATAATAGAAGATAAGAAGACAAAACAAATTAGAGGAGGATACATAGAGTTTGAGATGTCCTCCATGTTAGTTCTCTATGTGAACCAAATCCATGGGGACCTCCTTTCAACTCTCCAAGTAAGATCAAAAAACATAAATTATGGATTAACATCATCCATTTGATATCCTCCTAAATAAACCACATGATATTCTCTAATTTTGGAAGGAATTATGGATTAAGATGGTTTATTGAGCATGGTAAATCATTAAAAATTTGTACTTCACCCATGACCATAGTTGAATCAAAATCCCAAATACTTTCATTTATCTCCCATGTATTTACATGATGGTGGCTAAGAGACATGTGAGGAGTGTGATGGACCCAACCTCCACTCCATTTGGAAATTTTTATATAAATTATTCGATTGAAGGGAAATTCCAATTTCACACATTGCACCAGGTCATTTTATTTACTCCTTCACTTTCCATGCGGTTATCTAGGGAATTGGATTTGTGATGGACACATGATGGGAGGATCATCTAGATAAATAATATATTTTTCATAGTCCTACTAAGTGTCTATAGTTTATCTAGATCTAATCTAGATTATTTCTATGGATGATTCTTCTTAGTGTAGAGATAATTATTTGAGAATCCACTTATACTATAATATTGTTGTAGCCAAACTAGAGGGACAATGTCATTCCTTTTGCTAGTCACACATGTTCATCACCATTGTTTGGATTCTTTCCCACTTGGAGGGATAAGAGAGCCAATATGTCTCTCAAGGAATCTTGGAAGACCTCATCATCTCAAGAGGGCCCTCAATTTCCTTTAGAGTCTCCATTAAAGTTAATATTTATATAGTGAGCAGGGGTACTATCCTACATCGGGCTAAAGAAGATGAAATATAAGAATGATTATAACCCCCAAATTAAGACAAATTGGTAAATGAAGGAATAACAAATACCTCATCAAAGACAAAGGAATCTTTGACAACAATAGTAAATAAGAGATAATTCCTTCAATAACAAAACTAGTGGTGACAATAAGCTCAGCTCGTAATCTAGTTTAGTCATGAAATACTTTTTTGTTTTATTGTGTCAACAAGTTGTTAAGATTTATTCATGTAAGAAATGTTAAAATTTTCCTTATTTACAACGCAATAGAGTTACCAAAGTTCTTTTACTTCTTTAACATTAACAATTATAGCATGTGTTGAACAATAAGAGTAGCATACAAGAGAACACAAGAGATTTATCTTGGGAAAACCCAAAATGGGGGAAAAACCAAACAATCGTTTTGAGATAGATTCCTTCTAATATAATCCACCATGAACCAGCTCTTAAGAGCTACAGAAAAAGAAGAAATCATAGCTCTAGGCTATTGCACAAACTAGTTCTCATAACTGCAACAACAACAACACCATAAACCAGTAGCACACTGTTGATGGGAGAAATTGACCGTCCGTCAATTGGGAGAGTGGAACCGGTCCGGGGTTGTCTAATAACCCAAGCCATTTGGGATGAACCACCCTGGTGGGTTTAGCATCTCCGTTAGCTGATCTAAGGTCCTAAGAAAACAAAAAAAGAAAACTACTCTAAATTAACTAATCTAACTAAAACTAACTATTAAAACAAACTAATAAACTAATCTAACTAAAACTAACTATTAAAACAAACTAATAAACTAGTCTAACTATTATATATATAACCTACTATCTAATACTATGCTAACTCTAAGAAACTAAATATCTAACTACTAACTGAAATAAATCTTATTCACAAAATGTACAATATCTACAATTTACAGATTTGAATGAAAACCTAAAAAACTCAATTATATTCTGCCCTAAGACAGAGAGAAATATTTTTTGTTGATTTTATAATTTTATGAACAAGAAATAAAACAAAAACCAACTAAACTAAACAACTAATATACTAATTCTAACTACAAATCTAAACTAAACATTTATCTAACTAAACTACTAATATTATACTAACAAATTAACCAAACAAATAAATAGCAAACTGACCTGGAGAAACACTCCAGGTTTGTCCTGTATATAATGATTGTCTTAGCTGATCGGAGGGAGGAAACCTGCACCGAATTATCCAGGATCTTATCGTAAACAATAAGCTGCAGTGCTCTTCAAATATGATTACAAGACAAACAAGACATAAAAATTACAACAATCTTATGGTTTATAAATCTTCACAGTTAGGTAAACCTGTATGAAAATATCTATACGAAATGATTCAATTAACGAAGAAGAGAAATCTGTGATTCATTAACTGAAACCGAGTAATTGTTGTACTTTTAAAATGATGAAAGAAATCAGATATGGATAACACATTCATTAAATCATATCATCCTGCAATAGATTATGATAGCTAAAGTAGTCTATAATCAACTGCAAAGTGACATGCATAAACTTGAAACAAAAGATTGATATATTGAAAAGCGAAAGCTGTAGCAAAACACCAACTCTCGTCTCAGTTTGTATTAGAAATCCATAGCCTGGTTCTCCCACAAGTGAGGATGCCCCTTATTACAAAAAATAGTAAGTATTTAAAGATCTTCCACAGGGTAAAACATCCCTGTGGAAGTTATCAAAACTGTTTACAAAAAATCTGGGATGATATCCCAAGTCTGACTAAACTAGGAACCTAAAATAAAAACTAAATCACACAAATATCTCCTAGACTATCCAGCATGCCCAATGCAATTCAGATGTACCTAAAAGGGGTAAAAAATGGACAAGTTAGGAGGATGTTTTGTTAATGAAAATGATAAAAATCTAATTTTATAGACTAGCTACAGAATCTTGCGATTCTATAGCTGGTCTAAATCAGACACAGAATCAACATTAAAATCAATTTAAATCTTTGAAAATACATTCAAACTATCAAAAGATATTTGATTGTTGAAAGCATCATTCAAATCGACACTTGTATGCAACTGAACAATCCAAATTGAATGATAACAGAGATGGTTACATCTCCTGTTTAATTCGTTACCAATTCAGGTATACAAAATCGTATTGAACAGTAATGAAATCGTTTCATATCAAATTGAAATCGATACAGTTAAAAAAATCATAGGCAATCGTTTATGTTGCCTCATCAACAGGAAACACGATCGAATCCATACGAAAAACAACAAGATCATTTTCAAATTGATATAACTGTATTAACATAAACCAACGATCCATGTCATTAGCGAATCAAATCAAAACTGGTGTGTAAATTAACTCAAATGAAATCATAACAGGATCAATCAGTTGATAACAGGGTGTGTAAGAATTGTCCAATCGTTTGTTATTGCTAACTGCGGCAGACAAATTCGATTGACTTTCAACGAAATTATTACTAGAATTCATTTCAAAACGAACTATTAACCGAATTTGACAGAGATAACATATGTCGATCTGGGTTTAACCAACTCATTTTGAAAATTAAAATCAAACAGAGCAGTATCAAGTCTATTTTTGATACAAATCCAACAATCATACTAATTGAAGACACACAACAATCCAATCAAGAGAAGAGCGAATCGAACAGTTGGAGTTTAACATAGTCGTTGTGAATCAAAACCGTTCCATGATTCAGGCGTAGATATCGTTTGCACAGGCTTAAATGAGAATATCGTTTCCATTCAAAATAGAGTCGTTCTTTCCAAATCGGAGTCGATCAGAGTTGTATTCCTGATTTAGAATATTACATCACATCAATTCAAACTCACAAAGTCGTTCCAAAATCACAGCATACAAACCAAATCAGAGCCGATATAATCCAACCATAACGAAATCATACCAAATCAAAACATGATCGTGCTCTAATTTTCGCATAAAAATCTCCTGTACAGGTTAGATACAAATAAAATCCAAGAGAAATCAAACCATTGATTTCGTTAACTCACACCAACAGTCAAACGAATCAAAACAAATGAAAACCAATCAATTGCTAAACTGGGCACGGGCAAATCGTGTATCCAAATCAAAACTTCATTTAATTTTAGCAAAGCGAAAACAATGTACAGGATGAACAACTTTATGATAGAGCCATTTCGAATGATAGACATATCTATTTGAAAACCAAACTCACATCATTATATTAATCCGAGCAATTCACAAAATGAAATTGATATCAAAATTCATACCTGGATGACGAGCAGACAGCTTGATCATGACATTTCGGAATTTACGAAGGTTGTAGCCGATTCAACATTCCTAAAAACAATGGAACCAGTGGTTCTCTGTTTCTTGTCATCAACTCGAAGCTTGTCCCTTTCACTTGTCAATACTATAACTTGGTTTTGCAACGATTTGATTTTCGACTGTAATAAGGGAATGTCTATATAGTAGTGCTCCAGCCACACATTACATTGGTCACATGACGACTGTCCGGGCTTCGGAAATGAAGGTGTGGGTTTGGTTGCATCACTGAGGGTTTCGTTAGGTATCTTGATCCCAGGGTAGCTATGATTGTTCCTTAGGCACGGGGGAAAATTTGAAACAAAGTCATAGGGTGGCTCAGAGCACAGACCTCGGGAGTAAGGGTACTCGCTAGCTAGAAAGCGTTTGACCTCAGAGTCAGAGTCTTCACTGAGAACTATGGGCTTCTTCTAAGAACTAGGTTTAGGTTTATCTCGGGTCAGTCTTGATATGAGCCGAGCATTATTTTTACCTTTGGCGTTGACAGTAGGGTTACCTTTAACCTTTTTGATCACTGGATTTTTAACAGCCTCGACCTTCTCAGTTATAACGTCGTGCATATCGATATCAGGGTTGGTCGAGGGTTTAGGAGAGGGAAGTAGGACATGAAAGGGCATGGGTGGCCTGACCTTAGTTTCATTAACCACAGGCTTGTCAATTTGGACAGGCTCTGTATCATCAAAACCATTTCGAGAGATAAAAGCTCACCAACTATCACCGTGAAGATTTAAGTGATGAACAACGATGAGTCTGATTAGGCCGTGGTGGAACAAGCTACTATCGACCTTTTCTCGTTTAAACCTTTTTGACATTTTATAAAGACTACACTGGAAGTAAAATGGCATATTCAATGGATAACCCATAAAATTCATTAACAGTCGAAGGTGATAAAGGAATACCGGTCCGTATCGACCCTCACAGGTCACGAATTGTTTAACCACCATCAAAAGATCATGCCATCTTGGTTTAAGCATGGAAATCGGCATACCTCTGTCACAGGAGGTGACCTTTCATGAGACGAACAACAAAGGCCATGGCACCTCCTCCACTTTAGAGTTTTTAAACCATCGCTGGCCCGTGGACGCTAACCCGGTGGCACAGCTAATGAACTCCTCACTGAGGTCAAGTTGGATGTTGCCTACTTTGGCCCTACATCCATCAAAAGTCAGGGTGAACTGTTGTGCAAAAAATAGATTAAAACCCTCAAACCGTTGTACAAACATGAGCCAACCACTATCCTCTAAGTCTTTTCAAGCATTATCGAACAATAGCAAGGCTTCGCTACCATTCGGTTCAATTCGCACCACCGATGCCATGGAGGAGAGAAGACGGTAAGTGATGTGAGTGAGCCAGGGTTTGAATGCAGCACACACAGGAGAAAAATGTCTGAAGGCTTACCCGATATAGAAGAGGTGAAACAGGGATAAGGGAAGGCATTAATGACATCGTAAGAAGGTGGTGGAGCTATTTGTTGGCCATGCAGAATAGTCATTACCAATGGTACAAATTCCGGTGCTTTCAACTATTCAAATCACAACGCATAAGTGTTATAACTATGCCATTTCAATTAATCAAAACCTTTGGTTAGTGGATAAACTATTCGTGCAAGCAATAGCTATAGTCTCAAAACCAAACACATAAATCAAAATCAATACCAATGTTTTGACTAGGTGACATGCGTTGTATAGAACAATTCATACCAAGAGTTTAAGCAATGCCAATGCATTTTATGTATACCAATGTTCCAAGTGGATTAATAAAATAACATATAAATCCAATTACCAATGCATCACAACCTCAATTACTCATGAAACGAAATTACATAATCAATCAAAGAATGTCCAATGAGTACAGATCAAAAAGTTTTGCCAACTGCATAATGATAAGTAAAAAGTAAGCACAATAGATATATCGACAAGAATGATAACGACAATTCAATAATGGTTTTAATGCGACTTCAAAAGACCAAGTTTTCATGCTTACAGTCGTGAAAAAAAAAGCGAAGGCAAAACTACTATACAGTGACACCATAGTAGCACAAAACTACTATCCAGTGACACACATGAATCGCCATAGTATCCAACACTACGTTGTGATGTTTCTCCTCTTACAATAGTATCTAGAATCTATAAGTGCATTACCCCCTCATTCACCTCACACGACTGATCTAGAGAAACCTTGGCCAAAGGTTTTATCAAAATGGAGGATAAAAAAAAAAACGTCCTCTCAACAAGGGTGGGAATTCTATATCACACCAAGCTTGTCTTTGAAGTACTCATACTTCACTCTAGATAGATGCTTGGTGAGAATGTATGTTATATGCTCATATTTGGATATGTATCGAAGCTCCACAACTCCTCTCTACACCATGTATCAGATCTAGTGGTATTTGGTCTCTATATGCTTTGATTTTTCATGAAAGACAAGATTCTTTGAAATCTTCATGCAACTTTGATTATCACAATGTGTCAAAGTTGGCTCCAAATCTAGATCAAATAACCCTGCAAGCAACTTCCAAATCCACATTGCTTCAAAGCTCGCAACACTGGCTGCAATATACTCTGCCTCTACTTTACAGAGTACCACTGATGTCTTCTTCCTTCTTAACCATGATATCATTCATGATCCCAAACTAAAGAAGCATCTATATGTTCTTTTCTGGTCCACTACACTCCTTTCTAAGTGAGATTTTGTATAACCCTGTAACTTCACATCTCCATCCAAGAAATATCTCAATCCATATCCAAATCAACCATGTAGGTATATCAACATATGTTTTGTTATGATACAATGTACCTATGTAGCCTTAACCATGTACTAACTCAAAGTGTTCAGTAAAAAGAATATGTCTAGCATGGTATTAACCTGGTACATCAAGGATCTGATCAACTATCTATACTTCGTGAGATCCACCAAATATGAATATCAATCAATAAAGAGATTTAGGTTTGTCAACATAGGTGTGGCGATGGACTTGTAATCCATCATCCTGAGTCTCTACAGGATCTCAACAATATATTTTCCTTGGATAAGGAAAATCTCATCTGGCCTCTGCCACACCTCCAATCCCAAGAAATAATGCAGCATACATAGATAATTCATCTCAAACTCTGAAGTGAGATCCCTATTTCTCCCATATGTGAGCCTCTCATAGCATGTAAGAAATAGGTCACCAAGGGATAAATATCCTCAAGCTCATAAAAAATAAATGTTTGGCATATCCTTCCCTGGGTTCCTTCTTAAGCTTGTACAAGGCTTTCTTCAATATGTATACATGAAAATTCTTCTCATGTATCATTTGGATTCTCTATGTACACTTCTTCTAGATACTAGAGCAAGTGTCTTGTGATAACCATCTCCCTGTTTTTGGGAGAACCCTCTAGCCAAAAATCTCACTTTCTACTTCTCCATGTTTCCATTTACAACATGCTCCATCTTGTATATCCACATGGAGGTCACCATTGACTTCCCTTCTAAATTCAAAGACACTTTCCCCACATTATTCTTCATGATGGATTGATTCTCTTCCATCATGGAATCCTTCCAGACACTTGCTAGTTAGCAGATTCCTCATAAGTGGAAGGTTCTGAATCAATGATATTCCTCATCGACATTACATAGCTGGAAACTTATGTGGTTTCTTTCTCTCTATGGAACTGAGGAAAAATCCATAGAGAGAAAGATTACAAGAGAACACATGAGATTTATCCTGAGATTTATCCTGAGAACATATAAGAGAAACATACAAGAGAACACATGAGATTTATCATGGGAAAACCCCAAATAGGGGAAAAACCCAACAATCTTTCTTAGATAGATTCCATCCAATATACTCCACCATGAACCATCTCTTAAGAGCTACAGAAAAAGACGAAACCCTAGCACTAGGCTAGTGCACAAAATAGTTTTGATAGTTGCAACAACAACACCATAAACCAATAGTGCACCTCCTTAGAGAGATAACTCACAAGAGAAAATCCACCTCAAGGAATAATCAAGAACTTCCACTGCGTATTCTTCTTCTCCTTAGACTTGTAGTTCCTTTCTCAATGAGAGAGTGAGTGCATTGTGTGCTAAATGAGCAATATGTCTCCTCTATTTATAGTCTTAAAGTTACCTTGCCTAAGATGAATTCTCCTCTAAGGATCCTTATTTTACTTTATTCTTTTGTTGTGGGCCGACTTCTCTTCTTGGGTGTTGTTTTGTTGTAGGATGATTTCTCTTATTGGGTGTTCTTTTGTTGTTCAATGGTCTTCCTTGGACTTCTGGAATCTTCTTCTCTTCTAAGAAAAGTTGTCTAGAGGAAATTTCCTCCTCGAGCTACCAAAACATCAACAATCTCTCTTAGATAGTGATTTATCTTTCCATGATGTATTCATCTAGTATTCCGCTCACTACTCTACAATCAACTAGTAGCACACAGCTACTACCATGCCATAGGTATATCGAATCATCCATCACGGTCTCCAATACTATACTAAAATCATCGAGTAGCAGACATATACCCATACTCTCCATTAATACACAACTTCTTTCATAGTCTAGTAGTATACAACTACTATCATAGACCTCCTGACTGTGCTGCGATCAAACAATAGAACACAACTACTTCCAAGTGGTCTAGTAGTCTCCATGGAAATCAATAAGTAGGACACAACTAATGCAATGCCATACAATGGAATACAACTTATGTCAAGTCATAGTAGTACACAACTATTTTCGTAGTCTAGTAGTACACAACTATTGTCATAGTCCTCCTGACCGTGATTTGATAAAAAAGTAGCATTCAACTACTTCCAAGCAGTCTGGTAGTCTCCATGGAAATCAACTAATAGCACACAACTACTACAATGCCATCCAATGAAATACAATTGTTGTCAAGTCATAGTATTACACAACTATTGTCATAGTAGTACACAACCACCTCCATTAGTACACCACCATCGTTATAGTAGTACACAACTATTGTCCAACAATACACAATTACTGCCAATGGTACACAACCACCATAGTAGTACATAACTAGTTCCCAGTGATACAAAATCGCCACCAGTGGTACAAAACCACTGTAGTAGCACACATCTACTTTCTAATGACAATCAGTCAATGCTAGTGGTACACAACCACCATAGTAGCACACAACTACTATCGAGTGACACACAATCATCACCATAGTATCCAATACTAAGTTGTGATGATTCTCTTATTATAGTAGTCTTATTCACACCTAAACACCTTGCATGGCATAGGAAATACTATAATTCAAAAGTGCATTACCCCCTCAATCACCTCACATGACTAATCTAGAGAAACTTTGGCTAGAGGGGCTATCCAAATGGAGGATAAAAAATACACCTTCCTCTCAACAAGAGTAGGAATTATATATCACACCAAGATTGTCTTTGAAGTACTCATACTTCACTCTAGAAAAATGCTTGGTGAGAATGTATGTTATCTGCTCATCTTTGGATATGTACCAGAGCTCCGCAACTTCTCTTTGCACCATGTATCAAATGTAGTGGTAATTGATCTCTATATGCTTTGACTTTTCATGAAAGACAAGATTATTTGAAAGCTTCACACAACTTTGATTATCACAATGTGTCAAAGTTGGCTCCAAATCTAAATCAAATAAACCTGCAAGTAACTTCCAAATCCACATTGCTTCACATCTTTCAATACTAGTTGTACTATACTCCGACTCTACTTTACTGGGTATCACTGATGTTTGCTTCCTTCTTAACCATAAGATCATTCTTGATCCCAAACTAAAGAAGCATCTATATGTGATTTTTCGATCCACTACACTCTCTGCCTAGTGAGAGTCTGTATAAACATGTAGCTTCACATCTCCATCCAAGAAATATCTCAATCCATATCCAAATAAACCATGTAGGTATCTTAACACATTTTTTCTTACTATCCAAGGTATATGTCTAGGCTCAACCATATACTGACTCAAAGTGTTCACTATAAAACATATGTTTGGCCTCGTTTCAACTAGGTACATCATGGATCTCATCAATTTTTTATACTTCTTGAGATCCACCAAATATGAAAATGAATCACTCAATAGATTTAGGTTTGTCAACATAGGTGTGGTCGTGGACTTGCAGTCCATCATCCTGAGTCTCTGCAGGATCTCAACAATATATTTTCCTTGGAAAAACAAAATATCATATAGCCTCTACCACACCTCCAATCACAAGAAATAATGCATCAGACCTATATACTTCATCCCAAACTCTGAAGTGAGCTCCCTCTTGTACCCATATGTGAGCTTCTCATCCCATGTAAGAAATAGGTCATCAAGGGATAACTATCCTCAAGCTCATAAGAAATAAATGTTTGGCATATCCTGCTCTGGGTTCCTTTGTAATCTTGTACAAGGCTTTCTTTAATATGTATACATGAAACTCCTTCTCATGTATCCTCTGGCTGCTCTATGTACACTTCTTCTAGCTACTGGAGAAAGTGTCTTGTGATAATTGTATCCCTCCTTTTGGGAGAACCCTCTGGCGAAAAATCTCACTTTCTACTTCTTTATGCTTTTATTTTTCAACATGCTTGATATTTTATATCCACTTGGAAGTCACCATTGACTTCCCTTTTAGTTTTGAAGCTACTTTCCCCACATTATTCTTCATGATGGATTGATTGTCTTCCATCATGGAATCCTTGCGCACACTTTCTACTTACCAACTTCCTCATAAGTTGAAGGTTCTGAATAAATGGTATTCCTCTTCGACACTACATAGCTAGAAACTTGTGTGGTTTCTTTCTCTCTATGGAACTAAGGAAAACTACATATCCCATTCCTTCTAACTGGTTTCCTCCTCTATCACTGTCACAAAGTATACTAAAATAATGGAATCCTCCCAGGAGATCTCACATCTCCCAGAAGCCTCTGAAGCCACAATTTAGCCTCCTCAACTCATGGAATCTCTTAATTATTCCTAGAAGAAGACTCTCTCTCCTACATGAATATCAAGGGAAATTCCTCTGAATGATATGGTCTTCCTTTGAGTAAAATGAATCTATATGAGATAAGTCTTACTCTGATTCTGCATGCTGCCTTTGGAGCTTGAATCTCGTTGAGTCTATATAGTATCCAAAGCCATCTACTCCCTCTGCATGTGTTGAACTCTATATAGTCAAAAGAGTCGAAAAGACAACGACAAGGAGGAGGAAGTGAGAAAAAGAGCCTAAAAACATTATGGTCCCGAAACAAAAAATGAGAACAGTTCTTTTGAAGGCACACAAGCAATAGATAACAAAACAACCACAAGAAGAAAAAGAAAATATGTGGATCACCTAGAAGGTGAATTCAAGAAGATAAAACCATCCAACTTTGATGGAGAATCCAGGATGGGTGAAGAGGCTGAAGCATGATTACTGGATATAAATAAAAACTTCCATATTTACAGTTATTCTAGTAACATGAATGTGAGAATGACCATTTATAACCTAAAGGGAAAGGTGAGTATCTAGTTTCAAGACCTGAAATTGGACAAAGGATTGAAAGAGAAACATATGGAATGGTCAATCTTCAAGAAATACTTCAAGAAATAGTATTTATCAGAAATCTGTTACGAAAGAAAGACTAAGGAATTTTATAAGCTACGACTCAGACAAATGACCATGGACAATCTGATAAATAAATTTCTTGAATTATTGAGATTTGTTCCATACAACAAGGAAGACAAAGTAAAAATACAGTGGTTCCTAAGCTTCCTACCACAGTCATACAAGGACATAATTGAATTCAACAATCCCAAAAATGTAAGCGAAGATTTTAGAAAGGCCAAGATGTGCTATGATCAATACAAACAAAGGTCTGAAATTCACAAAGCATGGAAGGAGAAGAAACATGACATAATGAATTAGGGGAAGAAAGGCTTCCAATTAGTGCCTTTCTGGAATATGGAAAAGAACTTCCAAAGGAAATATTTTTATTCTAACAACCAAAATACCCAAGGGGGACGTAGAAAAATTAATATGGGAGCCAAGAAGTTATGGACATCCCTAGGGAACCATTAAAATGTTGGGAGTATGGATAAACTCACTTGAGGAGGAACTGTCCACGTTTAACTTCCACAGCAAGGACGAGAGTCAATAACCTGCAAGAAGCCTCTACAGTAGGATATGTGGGCATAAGCATGCACATAATTAATGCACTTGTAGATGTACGACAACATCATCATCGATTCACTATAGTGGAGGTTGAAGGTAAAGTTAATAATAATCATATTTCTATTCTAATTGACCCAAGAGCTAGTATGAGTTATGTTACTCATGGTTTAGTTGATTCAAACAAGCTTAAGAAAGTAAATCATGATAAGTCCTGGTTAGTACAGTTAGCAACATGGACAAATATAATAGTAATAGATTTCATTTCTGAATGTGAACTTAGTTTAGATGGCCAAATTACGAAGTTAAATATGAATATTTTACCTTTAGGATCTTACGATGTAATCATTGGAATGGACCGGTTAGAGAAACATAAATTAATTTTGAACTGTTACAAAAAGTCACTTACTTACAAAGAAGAAAACAACACAATTAGGACAATATAAGGAATCAAAAAACTAGTCTCAGTTAGGTAGATTTCAGCCATGTAGTTTAAGAAATACAAGAATAAAGGTTGTCAAATTTATGCTATTCAAGCAACTAACATGTTAGAAAAATAATATAAACCCACTCTAGAAGACTTTACAGTCCTACATGGGTTTGGAGATTTATTTGTGGATGAAATACCCGAACTTCCTCCAAGAAGAGAGATAGATTTCACTATCGATCTGCTGCCTCGATCTACCCTGATATCTAAGGCACCATATAGGATGAGTTTACCTGAATTAACAGAGATAAAAATTCAGCTACAAGAACTGTTGGAAAAGGAATATATCAGACCAAGTGTCTCACCTTGGGAAAGGAATATATTAGAACCTTCCAGACATTGATATATCATAACTTTAAGATTATGTATTGATTATCAAGAATTAAACAAGATGACGATTAATAATAGGTATCCCCTACCCAGAATTAACGACCTGTTTGACCAAGTGGGAGGAGAAAAGATTTTCTCTAAGTTAGATTTAAGGGGTTTGGTTATCACCAAGTCAGAATAAAGGACGAAGATATAAATAAAACAACATTTAGAACGAGATACACACACTACGATTTTCTCGTAATTTTGTTTGGTCTTACTAACTCACCATGAACCTTTATGCGTTTGATGAATAGTATATTTAGTCAATATCTGGATAATTTTTTTCTAGTATTTATTGATGATGGTTTAGTTTATTTGAAAACGAAAGAAGAACATGAAGAACATTTGAAAATATTATTTCATACCTTAAGGAAACACAAGTTGTATGCAAAATTTCACAAACGCGACTTCTACCAAAGAAGAATACAATACCTAGGACATGTGATATCTGAAGAAGGTATTGCAGTCGATCTAGAGAAGATAAAAGACATTATGGAATGAACTCTCCCTAAGGATGTAGCTGACATCAAATCATTTATGGGAATTACCGGTTACTATCACAGATTTATCAAAGGATTCTCTAAGATCGCATATCCAATCCCATCACTACAGAAAAAGGGAATAAGGTTTACTTGGTCACAGAAATGTCAGGACAACTTTAATAATCTAAATGTACTATTAACTACAACACCTATTCTAAGGGTAGCAGACCCTGATAAATACTTTACAATTTGCGTGGATGCAAGCAAAGAAGGCTTGGGAGGTGTCCTAACTCAAGAGGGGCACATTAACTAGTATGAGTCATGTAAACTAAAGGAACATGAACAAAACTACGTCACACATGACTTGGAATTGACAATTGTAATTTATGCGCTAAAAATGTGGCGACATTATTTAGTGCGGAGAAAATTTTTGTTGCTAAAAGATAAGAGTGGTGTGAAATTCGTATTCAGTCAACCAGATCTTAATGCACAACAAGCAAGGTGGCTAGCCTTCTTTAGTGAATTCGATTTCGAAGTAAGACACATTAAGGGAAAAGAAAACAAAGTTGTAGATGCCCTAATCTGAAGGACTAATGGACTTTTTGAGATAAGTATTAGCAAAGAAGAAAATGACATTGTACAAAGAAAAAAATATGCAAGTTGTAATGATGAAAAATACATCAAAACAATAGTAGATTTATAAGGAAATGCATAAAAATTGAACACAGAGTTGGCCTGCTACAACCTCTACATATAATAGAATGGAAGTGGGAGATTATCTTGTTGGACTTCATCACATGTTTTCCTAAAACTCAAAAGCAAAATGACTCGATTATGGTAGTGATTGATAAACTTAGCAAGTTTGCACATTTTATACATGTGAAATCTACTTATAAAGCTATTAATATCACTGAAATATTTATGAAGGAAACTTTTAGATTGGATGGAATTCAAAAAATGGTGATTTCAGATAGAGATGTGAAGTTTACGTCAACATTTTTGAAAGGATTGTTTGAAGGATTGAATACTAACCTAAATTTTAACACAAGCTACCATACACAAACATATGGGAAAATTGAATGAACGAATCAGATTGTGGAAGACATGTTACAAATGCATGTAAGAATGAAACCAACTGAGTGGGAGGAATGCCTACACTTAGTTGAATTTGTGTACAATAATTGCTACCAGACATGAGCTAAGATGAGTCCCTTCGAAGTATTGTACAACAGAAAATGTACAAATCCGATTATCTAGGATAACCCAATTTATAGAATGATGATGGGACTAGAAATTCTTCAAGAAATGGAGAAAATGGAAAGAAAAGTACGACAAATTTTTAAGGAGTCACAAGACAGACAGGAAAGCTACACAGATTTAAAAAGGAGACACCAAGAATTTCAAGTTGGGGACCATGTATAATTGAAAGTCAAAGGAAGGAGAAGCAATCTAAATCTAGGAAACTACTCAAAGTTGGTGCCCAGGTTTTGTGTCCCCTTCGAGATCTTATCTCGAATTGGACCCATGGCATATCAACTTGCAGTTCCTGCAAATTTAAAAGTTCATAATGTTTTTCATGTTTCTTTTTGAAAAAGTATATTCATGATCCTACTCACATCATTGATTGGAACATGGTGTAGGTGGAACCAGAAAGTGAGTTCCAAGAGGAACCTCTGTGCATTCTAGACAAGAAATAAAAAGTACTACATAACATAGCCATCTCCCAGGTAAAAGTGCAATGGAAGCACTTTAGTCCTGAGGAGGCCACCTTGGAATTGGAGGAAGATTTGTAGAAATCTTATCCAACTCTATTCCAAGAAAGGAATGAACACTAAGTACAATGTTGTACTTAAGGGGGAGAGGATGTAATATCCCCCCAAAAAATTAATTATTAAAGTCTAAGTGTACTTGGGAAAAAAAATTTGTTTTTGAAAAATTTGAATTTGGAAATTACTTGTCATTTATGGAAAATCCAAATTTGGAATTTGATTATTGTAGTTAATTATTTTTTACTGTTGGGCAAGGATTTGATTTGCCCAACTAACTTCTTGATTGTGACACATGTAAAAGACAAATATTTTTATATATTAAATGCTAGAAGATGAATGAAAAAACTAGGTTGAAAATAACTGGCCATGACTCCATGAGTGGGGAATAGTTTTGAGTTACCTCAGGGATGATTTTTACAAGTGGAAAATGAGGAATTTGACCACTAGTAGCCCCTGAAAATCAGGGATTTGTAAAGCTTTGAAAATTCCCAAGGAGGAACGGAAAGACCTAAGAAAAAGATGCACATAAATACAACATATGACAGAGGCATGCCACTGCTTAGTATGTTGGAGAAAGGATACTACTTGTTTTTATGAACACTATTAGTGTGAGGCAAGGGAATTTCTGATCTGTAGAAGAGAATTGTAGCAAAGGAGGATCATTTCAATTCTCCATTATGGACTCATGGTTAGGCTAGGGGGTGAACGGAGCAAGTAACTTGGTTGTTTTGTTCTACGGTTTGGTGGAATGTAGTTGTTCCATTTGTGTCCCAACATTAGTTTCAGATAAGCACCTTTACCTGTATTCTGGTCAATATTCTTTTGATTACAATTGTTAGAAGTATCATGGGATTATGTGATATTAGTACATATATAAATGATTGACTAAAGGAATAATATTTTTTTGATTACCATTGTTAGAAGTGTGATGGGATTTTTGTGATGTTAGTATATGTATAAATGCTTGACTGAATGTATACATATAGATACTCATACGATATAAAATATTGACCTATTGTATACTTATATTATGTTTAAATGTCGTTATACATCATGTGCATGACTGTGTAGACATACCTATATATTCATGCAAGGGAAATGATAGAAATGGTTAGAATTTTTCTATG
>ML782305.1:494579-521203 GCA_009831015.1 Picea engelmannii
TATATATATATATATATATATATATATATATATATATATATTTTATATAAAGAAAAATCCTATCGATCCATGATTTGCATGAATGTATAAAGAATTACCATTTCAAGTTGTACAGGTGTTATAAAAGAACAAATAGGATATTTATGAGTCCATATTCATATTATATATCTCTTCAGGTCTATAAACAATAATTTTCAAATAGTCTACAAATACATGCTACATTAGTTGTACCATTAATCTGATTAATGTTCAAAATGGTTTCTCAAGAACCTATATATTCATTGAATAGGTAATTTAGAAAAATGACTAGTATATTCCTTTGAAAATTAATTTAAAACCTATATAATCCATGAAACCCTAGTTAAAAATTTATTACAGTGGAGTTCCCTAGGGTAAGGGCTCATGTACCACTAGTATACAAAATCTAATAAGTTGTGTCTAAGCACCAGGCTCAGAAAACAAATACCTTTCTGAGAAAGATGGCTTCCTTGTTATGCTCCCATCGATTTGTACAAACCTGCAAGGGAGAAAACAATAGATTCATAAATTTGTGCTAAGAAAATTTAGTGAAATTAATAATAAATAAGATGAGATAACACTTTTCTTGAGTCCGCATTGGAACAATTCACTACAAACACTTCAATCGTGATTTGTCCACAACCCAAAGGGGGAGGAGTGGACCCAAGAACGATTGATGGGTACCCTCAAAAAAGAAAACAGGGCCCCATCATTAGTTATTGTAACTGAAAAGTAATACTTTGATGCTTAAGACTTTAAACAATAAATTAAATAGTGTTAAAACATTTAAAAACACTCAGATGTATAGTCGGGAAACCCCAGAGAGGGTAAACTTTGCCTGTGTAAACTGTACAAAACGTAAGTCATAATTTTCTACCACAGAGGAAATCAATGAAAAGAAAAGAACATATTCATAATACGATTTTGTCTAACCCTGTATCGGGTTTAGTTTGGATTTTATCTACAATTTTTTTTGAAAAATAAAATACATTGAAATCTATGAAATAGGAATCGATGGCGTCGATACAGATTCCCTGTAGGATTTCGAGGGTGCAAACTCTCAGACAAAGGGTTGATATTTTGGGGTTTAAATACTCCT
This sequence comes from Picea engelmannii, assembly GCA_009831015.1. Lineage (NCBI taxonomy): Eukaryota > Viridiplantae > Streptophyta > Pinopsida > Pinales > Pinaceae > Picea > Picea engelmannii. The sequence continues at coordinate 495,697 of ML782305.1, forward strand.
ATTCCATATAAAACCCAAAAGATTAATATTATGCAAAAACAGAGTACTAAACTACGATTTATACATATAGTGAAACCACAATTCCTCTTCGGAGGTAAATCGTTTCAATCGCGAGGGTTTAGACAGAATACAAAAGGCATCTACTACATTGGTTTTTCTAAACGAAAGTGATTTAAGGGATTCTATAGAAAGTAAAAAGATAAATTTAAGTACATAAGTTCGGGATATAATTATATGCAATTAATTTAAGCAAATACAAGTGTAATCAATAAAATAGAGGGACGATGTCCTGACATAGCGATATGCAATATGGACCTTTACTTAAAATTACAGATAGAAAATCATGAACCAGAGGATTTAAATTGCCATTGCATAAGATTTATACTGACACCAAATGTAAACTATAGATAGAGGGTGGTTACCATGCTTTCATGTAAGGGTGGTCACCAGTTTGTACATAGTGATAAAGGAAGAAAACAGTCTGAATCCATAAATCCCTTGGGAAAATTTAACCTATATGTCTATGTATTTATTTCACACAGAACTATAGTCCACAGTGCGGTAACGTAAATACTCAGAGTATAACTCTGATGAGATTTAAGAATGGTGTATATGCTCACTTGGAATGCTAACTTTTCGATATTCCATAACCTGCCACGATTTTCGAAGTGGGGATATATCACACAAAGCGTGGATGTTGGTCTTTGCATAAATATTAAATGAATATAAAAGAAAGGAAGCTTCAAACCCGAGATCCCGAAAATAAATAGTTGTAGAGGGGGAATGCAAACACGACTGGAAAAACAAGTTATCCACAAATTGTTACAGAATAATAAAGGCAACAAAAGAAGTTTTGGGTTACCTTCTAAAGAGAGAAGACCAGACGAATGTGGGTCCTCCATTTATTATGAGGCCAAGTTCGTTTCCATATTGTCAGCTAGCCAAATAGAGGAAAACATTCCAGGGTTAATGCTCAGATGCTTACAACGCCAGAGTCGGAGTTTCTTTGGTGAACACAGAGCCAAATGGGGAAAAACGTATTTTGGTGGTGACCTCGAAACAATTACATGGTAGGAAGTAATGGGTGATAGGAAACACAGTACATTTTCCATGTGAAGTTTAGAAGGTGTAAATCCAACAATGGTCGCGAATGCCTAATTTTTCAGATCAATAAATATGTCACATTCATTCCATTAATGGATACAAGCAACATTAAATTCTTGCAGGCCGAAAAGAAACACACCATTATCATGATTTCATATCACATTCAATGTTGGGCCATGTCACCAGGTCAGTTGGGGTTTCACACTGTTTGGTTTAGGGTTTATGTGTGGTGTAAGTGAAATACTGTGGGCATTCGGGTTTATGACCCATCACTCCCTCATTGGAAAAAAACCTTATAACCACCCTCAACAACAATATTACTTGTGCGTTGAGTAACTATTTTCAAATACACTACGACATGTATTACTTTTGGTTGGATACCATGTTAAAATAAGGATAATGAGATACACCATCTATGTATAACAGGTATGATATGTATATAGTAGAGGTAATATTTGTATTTTATGTAAAATAGAAGATATACATATATGTTAGTATTTGTTAAGAATTTTGTGTAGTTATTATCATGCTATATCAAAGAATAGGGCTAATGCGTAACAATCAATATGGCCTACTATATATATATATATGTATATATAATGAGTAAAGATTATATTGTATGCTAAATATAGTAAATTTTATACATATTCATAATGGTATATGCTAAGGGAACAATATATGAGATTATATATGGGTAAGTGTTAAGTTTCCACCATTTGGATATAAAGTGGAATGTGTCGAGTTGTATATATAAGATGGATCATTTGGTAACAACGTATATCAATGTATAAAGATAAGAATCGTATCATTGATAGTATATATATGCTATAGTCTCTGTTATCACTCCAAAAGTCACCCTAGACTGTAATCAAGTGAGCTTGGTAACATCAAAAGATTTGTAAATGTAAATGAGTTTTTTAAAAGGTCAAATGGACAAAATTTAGAATAAAAAGGTTTTAACTCAGAAATCTGGGGTAGCATGCACAACCAATCGAGGTATTGACTAACTTCAATTACTAAGTGAGAAAAAGTATGAACAGAGGGAAGACTTTAGTGAGAGGAATATAGAGGTTGTTGCAAACATTAGGTCTGCAGTCAACCTAAGGAATAAAGAGTCTTAACAAAACATCTTCTTGAGTTCATAACTTAAGGACACTAAAGAAATATCATGATAATATAATAATAAAACATACATCATAATATCGCCACAACCATTCATGTGAATCGTTCAAAGCATGAACACTTTAGCATCAGAAGCAAATAATATGGAAAGAGAAGCTGATTTATATTAACCGAGATGTCTCAAATCAAGTACATAACCAGTTCACAGTAACTTTATCAAAAAATTACAATTCAGTAGCCTCAACTCAACCCTTCGAACCTTGTTTTCTCATTTGGAACATGGATTTATAATAAAAGGGAAAGGTAATAGATAAAGGTGTGAGATGGCCTTCCTCATATCGGATTCTCCAACAACAATTATCAATTGAACACCTATGCTAACAGTTATTAAAAACCTGCTACAAAATTGGAAACATGCTGGTAACTGATCCAAAAATACTTAAATGCCACTTCCTTCCTTGATCTTCATTGATGCGCCTTCTCTTGCATGCCAAGTGTCCTGTAGAGGTGGTAATTTGTTATCATGCTACCAACTACTATCTCAGTCATTCTCCACATCATCATCCACCTAAAATACTAATGAATTCAAACTCCTTGATTCTAGGTGACAACTGGTAGAGCCTTTGGGTAGCACTCTGAGTAGTGCATCCTGTAATGCCTTCAGCCAATTTCCTGTAATTATGTAGAACAACCTCAAAACTAGACATGTAGCAAAATAGGTAGCACCATTCTGGTGCGTCTCTGTGCAAATTTTGTCTCGGCCAGAAATTTAGTAGAGAATTTAGGTAGCGCACTGTGGGATCCATAGTGCCCAGTGCAGAAATCACAGTGCCCAGGAAATTTGGCAACGTACTGTGAAATCCGTAGTGCACTCCCCTCTGCACATCCATGCATGAAAATGGTGGAATGAGAGAGAAATTGGGAACATCATCATATATATTGTGACTTCATTTAGTTCTTCAACACCTGATCAATCACTTGGCACCTAGAAGCATGCAATTTATTTTTAAAAATGACTAATGGAACATATACCATATGTCTTAGGGGGAATATATATTGTTGTATTTATATACGCCAATTCTCTCATAGCATATTCGATGAGACAAGTGCAAAAGAATCAGGCTTGTGTGGAATTTTGTCTTTGGCATATGAATTAGCTTGATATGTAGTGTGACTTAGGATTAGGATTAGAAGTTGACACTTGAGCACAGACCACTTTTTGGTAAAATTTACAAATAAAAATATATATTTTTATTTGAAAATATACAGACGCACAAAAATAGGATTTTAGGATAAAAAAGCAGGTCAAATGACAGAGACCATAGGGTTTATGGGTTAAAATGGATCAAATTAAATATTATCAGGGCTTGATGAAGAATTTGAATATTATGAAAATTAGCAAAACACCTAGGAAAATAAAAGCTAGCATGAAATGATTAAGGTGCTTAAAAATAATTTAAGAGCACAATTTTATGTGTTAACATTTGGCTCCAAATGGGATGGAGACCTCCCTATGAGGCTCCAAGAACCTAACAGTTTCAATGGCGTTTCCATTGGGCTATGGAGTCATCAGTCAATCATTCTCTGTAAAACTTTCAAAACGTGCCACTTATTCAAGAAAAATAACTACTACATCTGCTGGAAACTGAAAGAAAGGAAATTCTAGGAAACGAGCTTATTTCCTATACTATCCTACTCTAACCAACTCATCAACTTGCTTAGGTGAAAACAAACTTCCACCATAACCATTCAAACTGTTTGGTAACCGAATTATTCTCTTCACTACAAATGATCCATAAAAACCAAGGAAAGTGTGACAATTGACTAAATTCATCCTTATGATTGCCAATATCACGTTCAAATGCTAATAAAAATATCAAGTCTGCATGCTTCAAAGAATTTGAAAAGTGTAACTCTATGTACTCATTGATAGGGTCATGAACTGAAAGAAATGTCTGATTAATTTATGAAAGGTTACCTTCATTGTTTCAAAACTGTTGACAGTTTGTTTGATGTCTTCTACGGGCACACTTAATTGAATGATAGACACAGGTATCTGTGGGCCAAATAGTTTCTTCGTAACTTCAGAACCACTTGTTGGTTGATGGCTGATCATTTCTGCATATACCGTGGGGATAGTCTGCGGCTCATACACATGGCTTTTATTAAGACAGGTTTGTTCATTTGTTGGTGATGGATAAGAGATTAGATTTATATGAAAATACCTTTCAACACCTCCATATAATTTACAAGGATCAGGAGCATAATCATCATATACAGGAATAGTACTAAGAGGTTCCAAACAAATCATAGAAAAAATTTGTTCATCGTCATCACTGGTATTTCCATAAAAAATAGGTTGTCCATAACAAACCTTTGACTCTTGACATTTAGAATGTCTTGTTTCAGGATGCTCTCTAACAAAAAAACATTCATTACCAAAGTGTTAGTCAACAACAAGTTGTTCTTGGTCTATTTTTGAGACATTAACTTCCTCATAGGAAAGGTTGTTAAAGATACATGCTTCGAGGAACAAATCATCCACTATATTTTCTTCATATGAACAACAAATAAAATCTTCCTAATGTTCAGAGTTGAAATGATGTTGACTTTGAATCTTGCCACAAGTTTGGAGGTTCTCCTCCACTTCCCCAACATCCATGAATAAATATGATAAGGATATATATTTTCTTTCCCTAAAATACAAAACAAGGCCAAAGTTTTGAGACACTTTGTAATACACCATGGAAGTGGTCTCACATGGTTTAATTTCCACAGGCAGGCTGCAATACAAGTTGTAAAACCTTCAATTAAAAGCAGACATAACTTCATTTTTTCCCCTTCTCAAAGTAGTGAACTCCTGTAGGTACTGATCAAATGACTTGTTCTCACCCCAACACTTTAAAAAATTATTGCATAATTCAATCCAGGAACCAATGGAGTCAGCTCCCAAACCCTTAAACCATACAACAACATCTCCTAACAAGGATTTGGAGAATGACCTCATGGTAACATCCTCATGAACTATCTCAAACTGATTAATAAATTTCTCGAAGGCCTCCACATGCTTATCAGCTAAAACATCATCCTCTCTAGAAAACCGAGGAAAGTACTCGAAGAAATCAAGAGGATAAGGATGAAGATGATATGGCAGCCTTAAAGGTTTTAACATCTTATCTCTTATTAGAGTTTGAAAACTAATGGGATAGATATGAGGTTTAACAAGCTGCTGGGAAGTTTCAAAAGTAACAACAAAAGGTGATGAAACTTGAGAAGGCCAATCAATTTCATAAGGGATTTCAATACAAATTCCATCCCTATGAATAGGCTGAGGTGAACGTATCAAATAAACATCTACAACATAGGAAAAAGGCAGGAATTCTTATTCTAAGGCTCGATATATAAAAGAAGATTGATGATCATCCGAATATACAAAACACAAGATGATCCTTTTAATACGTGAAGGTAAAAGTAAAAATGAGCTGATAAAAATCAACAATAGCTCATGAAGAAGGCTCATAAACTGGTGCTTGGTCATCTTTCTGTCAATGGGATCCTTCCCAGTGGAGTCTTTGATTGTGGAGTCACCAAGTGGATGATTACAGTCAATCTTTTGTATGTGTCTCTTGTCTACCATCAAGAGCTGGATCCATGTCGTTCTTCCTAGGGAACTTTTCAATCTACTCAAATATGTTCCCAACAATGACGTGATTTATGTTATCACTCCAAAATTCACCATAGAATGTAATCATGTGAGATTGGTAACATCAAAAGATTTGTAAATTTAAATGAGTTTTTTAAAAGGTCAAATTGACAAGACTCACAATAATAAGGTTTAAATTCAGAAATATGGGCCATCATGCACAAGCAATCGAGGGCTTGACTAAATTCAATCAGTAAGAGAGAAAAAGTATGAACATATGGAAGACTTGAGTAAGATGAATATAGAGGTTGTTGTAAACATCAGATCTTCAGTCAACCTAAGGAAGAAAGAGACTCAACACAATATCTTCTTGAGTTCATAACTTAAGGACACTAAAGAAATATCATGATAATATAATAATCAAACATACATCATAATATCACCACAACCATTCATGTGAATCATTCAAAGCATGAACACTTTAGCATCAGAAGCAAATAAGATGGAAAGAGAAGCTGATATCTATTAACCAAGATGTCTCAAATCAAGTACATAACCAGTTCATAGTAACTTTATCAAAACATTACAATTTGGGAGCCTCAACTCAACCCTTTGAACCTTGTTTTCTCATTTGGAGCATGGATTTATAATAAAAAGGAAACGCAACAACTAGAGGCGTGAGTTGGCCTTCCTCACATCGGATTCTCCAACAACAATTATCAATCGAACACCTATGCTAACAACTATTATCAAACTGTTAAAAAATAGGAAACATGTTGGTAACCGATCCAACAATATTTAAATGCCACTTCCTCCCTTTATCTTCATTGATGCACCTCCTCTTGCATGCCAATTGGCCTATAGAGGTGGTAAGTAGTTATCATGTTGCGCTCTAATATCTCATCCATTCTCCACATCATCATCCACCTAAAAGACTAATGAATTTGAACTCCTTGATTCTAGTTGCCAGCTGGTATCAACTTTGGGTATCACTCTTAGTAGCACACCTTGTAATTCTTTCAGCCAATTTCCTGTAATTCTGTAGCACAACCTCAAAACTAGACATGTAGCAAAATAGGTAGCGCCATTCTGGTGTGTCTCTATGCAAATTCTGTCTCTGCCAGAAATTTGGTAGATAATTTAGGTAGTGCACTATGGAATCCACAGTTCCCAGGAGAGTTGGTAGTGCCCATAAGAGTTGGTAGCGTCCAGTGTGTAAATCACAACACCTAGGAAATTTGCCATTGTACTATGAAATCCATATCGCACTCCCCTATGGACGCCCATGCATGAAAATGGTGGAATGGGCAAGAAATTGGGAACATCATCATATATATTGTGACTTCATTTAGTTATTCAACACCTGCTCAAACACTTGGCACCTGGCAGTCTGCAATTGATTTTAAAAAATGACTCATTGAACATATCCCATATGTCTCAGGGGAATAGAGATTGTTGTATTTTTATATGCCAATGCTCTCATAGCATATTCGATGGGACAAGTGGAAAATAATAGGGAATGTGTTGAATGTGGTATTTGGCATATGAATTAGATTGATATGGAGTGTGACCAAGGATTAGGATTAGAAGTTGACACTTGAGCACACACCACATTTTGGTAAAATTTACAAATAAAAATATAGTTTTTTATTTGAACATATATAGAAGCACAAAAATGGGATTTTAGGCTAAAAACACAGGTCAAAAGACAGAGACCATATGGTTTATGGGTTAAAAAGGATCAAATGAAATATTATTAGGTCTTGATGAAGCATTTGAAGATTATGGCAATTAGCAAAAGACCTAGGAAAATAAAAGCAAGCATGAAATGATGAAGGCACTTAAAAAAAATTTAAGAGCACAAGTTTACATGCTAAAAGTCTCTAAATAGATGCCGTAAGCAAAGCATACATTATATTTTCTAAGTGACGATAATAAAGTTATGTGGAACAAATAGTCAAGAGTCAAGAAGTTTTAATGCACCTAACAATTTTTTTATTTTTATTTTGGTAATTTTGGGGTACATTACATATGGTATCACAGTTGACGGTTACAACACTTGGATCTCAAGGCAAGGCCAAATTAGTTTAGTTCATTTTATTTATGTTAAAAGAAAAATATGACAAACTTCTTACTGTTACAAAAAATATAAAATTGGTCTATTGTGATAATGGAAACAAAAAACGAAGAGGAGATCAGACTTGAAGAGAATCTTGATCAAGGACCTCCTAATGAACCTGCATAGAAGAGTGAAGGAAGTTCAGCCACCTAGGTTCTCGAAACAATTAGAAACGTTATCGTTGAAATGCAAGTGTTCAAGGATGATAACAAAAAACTGAAAAAGGAGCATGAAGAACAACAATAAGTAAATGAAGTGTTGTTGTGCAACATAGTAACAAAAAGGAGTCCAAAATACAACGACAAGGAGGAAGAAGTCAACAAAAGAGTCTCAAACAATTCCTCTCCCGAAATAGAAAATTAGAATAGTTCAACTGAAAGCACATAAGAAACCGAAAACAAAAAATCCACAGGAAGAAAAAGAAAATAGGTGGATCACCTAGAAGGTGAATTCAAGAAGATCAAACCATCCAACTTTGACGGAGAATCCAGGACGGGTGAAGAGGCTGAAGCATGGTTACTAGATATAAAGAAATACTTCCAGATTTATAATTAGTCTAGTAACATGAAAGTCTCAATGTCCATTTATAACCTAAAGGGAAAGGAAAGTATCTGGTGGCAGGACCTGAAATTGGCCAAATGATTAAAAGAGAAACACATGGAATGGTCAGACTTCAAGAAATAGTTCAAGAAACAATATTTATCAAAAATTTATTACGAAAGAAAGACTAAGGAATTTTATGAGCTAAGACTCGGAAAAATGACCATGGACGATCTGATAAATAAATTTCTAGAATTATTGAGATTTTTTCCATACATCAAGGAAGAAAATGTAAAAATATAGCGGTTCCTAAGCTTCCTACCACAGTCATACAAGGACAGAATTGAATTCGACAATCGAAAAAATTTAAGCGAAGATTTCAGAAAGGATCAAATGGGCTATGATCAATACAAACAGAGGTATGAAATTCCGAAACATGAAAGGATAAGAGACATGATAGAATGAATCAAGGGAAGAAAGGATTCCAACTAGCCCCTTTCCAGAATATGGAAAAGAACTTCCAAAGGAAATCTTTTCATTCTAACAACCAAAATACCCAAGGGGGAGGTAGAACAATTAATCTAGGAACCAAGAAAGTTGGGGACAACACCAGGGAACCATTAAAATATTGGGAGTGTGGAGAACCTCACTTGAGGAGGAACTATCCACGTTTAAGTTCTGCAGCAAGGACCACAATCCATAACCTGCAAGAAGCCTCTACAGTAGGAGATGTGGGTAGAAGCATGCACATAATTAATGCAATTGTAGATGGCCGAAAGATGATCATCAATACACTATAGTGGTGGTTGAAGGTAAAGTTAACAATAATCATATTTCTATTCTAATTGACCCAGGAGCTAGTTTGATTTATGTTACTCTTGGTTTAGTTGGTTCCAACAAGCTTAAGAAAGTAAAGCATACTAAGTCCTGGTTAGTACAGTTAGGAACAGAGACTAAGATAAAAGTAACATATTTCATTTATGAATGTGAACTCAATTTAGATGGACAAATTATGAAGATAAATCTGAATATTTTACCTTTAGGATCTTATGATGTAATCATTGGAATGGACTGGTTAGAGAAACATAAATTAATTTTGAACTATTACGAAAAGTCACTTACTTACAGAGACAAAAAAAACATAGTTAGGAAAATACAGGGCATCATAAAACCAGACTCGATTAGGCATATTTCAACCATGGAGTTTAAGAAATGCATGAATAAAGGTTGTCAAATTTATGCTATACAAGTAACTAACATGTTAGAAAAATAAGATAAACCCAGTCTAGAAGACTTTGCAGCCCTACGTGGGTTTAGAGATGTTTTTGTGGACGAAATACCAGAACTTCCTCCAAGAAGAGAGATAGATTTCTCTATCGATCTACTTCATGTATCTTCTTCGATATCTAAGGCACCCTATAGGATGAGTTTACCCGAATTAACAGAGATGAAAATTCAGCTACAAGAACTATTGGACAAGGAATATATCATACCAAGTGTCACGCCTTAGGGAGAACTGGTCCTTTTCGTTAAAAAGAAGGATGGGAATTTAAGATTATGTATTGATTATCGACAATTAAATAAGAAGACGATTAAGAATACATATCCCCTACCTAGAATTAATGACCTATTTGACCAAGTGGGAGGAGCAAATATTTTCTCTAAGTTAGATTTAAGGTCTGGTTATAACCAAGTGAGAATAAAGGATGAAAATATAAATAAAACAACTTTTATAACGAGATACATACACTACAAGTTTTTCGTAATTCCGTTTGGTCTAACTAACGCACCAACAACCTTTATGTGTTTGATGAATAGTATATTTAGTCAATATTTGGATAAATTTGTTCTCTTATTTGTTGATGACATTTCAATTTATTCAAAAAGGAAAGAAGAACATGAAGAGAATCTGGAAATATTATTGCATACCTTAAGGAAACACAAGTTGTATGAAAAATTTGACAAATGTGACTTCTACCAAAGAAGAATATAGTACCGAGGACATGTGATATCCAAAGAAGGTATTGTAGTCGACCCAGAGAAGATAAAATACATTATCGAATGGCCTAGCCCTAAGGATATAGTTGACATCAAATCATTTATGGGAATTATAGGTTACTATCGCAGACTTATCGAAGGATTATCTAAGATCGCATATCCAATCACATCTCTACAAAAAAAGGGAATAAGGTTTACTTGGTCACATAAATGTCAGAAAAAATTTAATAATATAAAAGAATTGTTAACTACAACACCTATTCTAAGGGTAGAAGACCCTGATAAAGAATTTACAGTTTGTGTGGATGCAAGCAAAGAAGGCTTGGGATGTGTCCTAACTCAAGAGGGGCACATTATTTGTTATGAATCACGTAAACTAAAGGAACATGAATGAAATTATGTCACACGTGACTTGGAATTAGCAGTTTTAATTCATGCACTAAAAAAGTGGTGACATTATTTAGTGGGGAGAAAATTTATGTTGCGAACCGATAACAATGGTGTGAAATTCTTATTCAGTCAACCACATATTAATGCACAACAAGCAAGGTCATTGGCCTTCTTGAGTGAATTTGATTTCGAGGTAAGACACATTAAGGGAAAATAAAACAAATTTATAGATTCCCTAAGCTGAAGGACTAATGGACTTTTTGAGATAAGTATTAGCAAAGAAGAAGACGACATTGAACAAAGAATAAAATATGGCAGTTGTAATGATGAAAAATACATCAAAACAATAACAAATTTACAAGGAAATGTAGAAAAATTGGATAGAAAAGATCTGAGTTTGGATAAAAATGGACTAATAAGGTTCAAAAACAGGTTGTACATACCTCATTCTATTGATTTAAAGTCAACAATTCTGGATGAATTTCACAAAAATCCATATTCTGGTCATCCAGGATACCAGAAACTCGTAACAGCTTTGAGAATTTTTTTTTTCTAGCCTAACATGAAAGGTGAGATAGCTAAATACTTGTCTAAATGCCTAGATTGTCAATAGTTAAAGGTTGAACATCAGCATCCAGTTGACTTGATACAACCTCTTCCTATACCAGAATGGAAGTGGGAAATTATCTCGCTAGACTTCATCATAGGTTTTCCTAAAACTCAAAAGAAAAATGACTCGATTATGGTAGTGATTGATAAACTTAACAAGTCTGCACATTTTATACCTGTGAAATCTACTTATAAGGCAATTAATATCGCTGAAATAAATTTAGATTGCATGGAATTCCAAAAATGGTGATTTCAGATAGAGATGTCAAGTTTACATCAACGTTTTGGAAATGATTGTTTGCATGATTGGATACTAACTTGAATTTCAGCACAATCAACCATCCACAAACGGATGGGAAAACCAAACAAACGAATCATATTGTGGAAGACATGTTACAAACGTAAATAAGAACGAAACCAAGTAAGTGGGAGGAATACCTACACTTAGTGGAATTTGAGTACAATAATGACTACGAGGCGTCATCTAAGATGAGTCCCTTCGAAGTATTGTGCAACAAAAAATGTACAAATCTGATTCACTGGGAAAATCTAGTTAACATACTGACGATGGGATCATAAATGCTCCAAGAAATGGAGAAAATGGTAAGAAAGGTACAACCGAATTTAAAGGAGGCACACTACAAATAGAAAAGCTACGTAGATTTAAAAAGGAGACACCGAGAATTTCAAGTTGGGGACCATGTATACTTGAAAGTCAAAGAAAGGAGAAGGTCTCTAAATCTAGGAAATTGTTCAAGGTTGTTTCCCAGGATTTGGTGGCCCCTTCAATATCTTAGCTCGAATTGGACCCGTGGCATATCAACTTGCACTTCCTGCAAATTTAAAAGTTCATAATATTTTTTAGGTTTCTTTGTTGAAAAAGTATATTCATGTTCCTACTCACATCATTGATTGGAGCTTGGTGCAGGTGGAATGAGAAGGAGAGTTCCAAGAAGAACCTTTGTGTATTTTGTACATGAAATAAACAATACTACGGAACATAGCCCTCGCCTAGGTAAAAGTGCAATGGAAACACTTTAATCCTTAGGAGGCCACATGGGAATTGTAGGAAGATTTGCAGAAATGTTATCCAACCCTATTCTGAGAAAGGAATGAACATTGAGGACAGTGTTTTACTTAAGGAAGAGAGGATGTAATATACCCCAAAATAATTAATTATTAAAGTCTGTGTAATTCAGAATAAATTTCCATTTTTGGCAAATTTGAATTTGGAAATTATTTTCCATTTATGGAAAATCTGAATTTGAAATTTGATTAAATTTTAATTAATTATTTATGATTGTGGAAAGGATTTGATTTTACCAACTAACTTCTTGATTGTGACACATGTAAAATACAAATGTTTTTCCATACTAAATGCTGGAAGACAAATGGAATAGCTAGGTTGAAAACAACTAACCATGAATCCATGAGTGGGGAACATATTTGAGTTACCTCAGGGCTGATTTTTACAAGTGGAAAATGAGAAATTTGACCACCAACAACCCCTGAAAATTAGGGATTTGTAAATATGCAAAAATTCCTGAGGGAAGGAAAGACCTAGGCACAAGATGCACATAAATACAACATATGGAGGAGGCAGGACATTGCTTAGTATGTTGGAGAAAGGATACTACTTGTTGTTATGAACACTATTTAGTGTGAGGCAAGGGAATTTCTTATCTATATAAGAGAACTGTAGCAAATGAGGATCATTTCAATTCACCCTTATGGACTCATGGTTAGGCTAGGGGGTGAATGGAGCAAGTAACTTGGTTGTTCTGTTCTACGGTTGGGTGGAACGTAGTTGTTCCATTTGTGTCCCAGCATCAACTTCAGATAAGCACCTTTACTTGTATTCAGTTTAATATTCTATTGATCCCAATTGTTAGAAGTATAATAAGTGTAATGTACCTTATTATCACACACAAAAAAAATTCTTTGTTTTTGTTTTCTATTTCCTTTTAAACTTAGTTTATATAGCTATTTGTCAAAACAGAATGTATGACCTCCATTATAAGATCGGTTAAAACTCTATTCGTAAAATTTCAAAGGGAAAACCTCTAATGTCTACCTACCACAAGAGGTCCCTTTCGCTTCCATTCCATTTACTCTCTTGTGTAATGGATCATGTGTTAAAAAAATGGGTCACATAACCCCTATTACAATTCACTCCTTTTAAAACATCGGGCTTTCATATTTGCGTGCATGTCTAACTGATTAAATTTGAACCCTATGTGACTTTACTTTGTTTTCCCACCATATGACTCATTGAGTCGAGTTTTAACATTAGGTAACTAATCTATCCACCATGTCTCAGTTAAATTGATGGTCCTTAGTACCAGGGTTAAATTCGCGTGGCAGTTAATACATCCAGAAGCCAGTGGACATTCCACCACAAGGATCGGACTGCTGACTCACGATAACATCGAGGAAAGGAAGGGGTTTTTCCTCCAATAGAGTTGTGAGGGTTTTAAAAATGGCACATATTAAATGGGAGGAATGGTTCTCTGTCAAGGCAGTTAAGGCTCCGTAAGTTTTTATTAAATGTAGGCCTGTGAGTTCTATTGAAATTATTGGGCTCTATATTCAATAGTCATACCGGTTTTGACACTGTCACATGGCCAACCACCCTCTGTGCTCTCCACATTTACTCTGAGATGACAGGATGTCCTTTAGGGTTGAAGTGGGTTCACAGTTGTCATTGTTGAGTTCTGAGAGGAGGCCCTGTGTAACAAATCTTTGAGGCCCAGTGTATTTTCATGGTAATCGCTCCAGATTTTTGAAAGACGACGCGGTCCTTATCACTGGTAAGTTTTTTCATTACGCATTTCTTTCTGGTTGTTAAATGAGATAATTCATTTCCTGGATTCTTCTTTGGTATAGTTTCTCTATATTGTTTTCTCATTACGCATTACTTTATGGTTGTTAAATGAGATAATGCATTTCTCGGATTCTTCTTTGGTGTAACTTCTCTGTGTTGTTTCTGAAGTTATCCTAAATCCTGTGGGGAAATTTCCTTTGAATTTATCTCTATTTCGTCTCTGGTTTTATGGGGAGTATATTCGTTCGTTTTTTTTGTTTGTTTATGCTTTGGGAGAAAGGGTTTCGTAACCTCCCAATTTATTTCCCTATGCCAAATCTTTTGATTGATGTCTAGACTTAACACCTCTATAGAGCTTTGAATAGTTCCATGATGATATTTTTTTTTTTGCAATGCCTCCAATACTACTTACAATAGTCACTACCCTAATAGTGCTCTATTCGATTCGGTTAAATAGCTGGAAAATCACTGTAATATTAAAAATACTTATAACTACTATATGTGATTTGGTTCTGGGCACTTATGTGTGGTTTTCTAGTTCGGTATGAACAATTTATTCCATGTTGGTGTACAGACTGACTTAAATCTTTACGACAAAACTATTGCTGTCTATTTCTATTTTTCATTGGAATCGTTACTTGTTGTACAAGGACTTCCTCCTTGTAAAAATATATTTGTTTCAGTGCTTGTATAATCCACTAATGATGGGCCATGTTTGATGCGATGGTACCCATAAGAGAATTAACGCACTATTCCCTTCGGCCCAGGTGTCTTTCTAGTTGTAAGTGCGATAAGGAAAAGATATGAAAGCCACGCCGGCCTGTCGAACAGAAGTTAAGTAGTATCATGAAACTTCCTTACTAACCGTCATCATTCTCTTGGTATTTTATCACTTTTATCTATAATTATTGATAATCTAAATATTACTTCTTTCAGGGATTTTTACTTACTCACGGATCTCAGATACTCGGTTCCTACCTTTGGTGCAAAAGGTATTCGAGTTCCCTTTGTAGGCCTTCCCAGAGTTTCAACAGTCCAAGGGCACGGTCTCTTCCTAGATTTCTAGATGTTCAATATAGTTTTGTTCTATTTCCTCCAATAGTTGGGATGAGGGGGTCCTCCAGTTGTATTCGTCGCTTTCTGGTCGAACTATTGTGTATAAATATTACTGTAAAGGACTTTATTTTAATTGAATAGTGTATTGAGTCGGGTATTTTTATCTCTATCGTTCCTCTATTTAGTCTCATCCCAAACTTTGTAATTTGTTTGTCGTTACTATCATTTAGAATGTATTCAGATTTGAATGTTTGCACAGTCTGAAATCCAGTCTAGTATGGTGTAAAAGGAAATTGAGAAAAAATCATGGGGTTTATACTTATTATAATGACTCTCTTACACATAAATTCCATATTATAATTAATTTAGACTATAAGACTTTTCATATGATTGTCTCGTTTTTCTTTTGGGGTTGTTGATGCACATTATGATTATGTAGTTTCCTCGTCCAGGATTTGGATAAGATTTATTCCTTACTCTTGACTTATGGCTCATCATAAAAGTTTGACAGTCCATTTTACTATTACTTTCCCGTATGAGTTTGTTTCTATTAGTCTAACATAATTCCTAGGATGAGTTATACTCCTTTATTGCTACAGTTTCATGGAAATTCCAAATATGTGAAAGTCAAGTCTTGGGTTCTAGAATGGTCTTTGGATCCATCGACCCTCGTGCCTTTAATATTCGATTACAGATAAGCGTTTGACAGAGTTAGGTTTTGTTCAACATTAATTCCAATCATTTAAGACATAGTTGACTAGATCTAATCATTTATGATTTACCACTAATGCCTTATATATATATATATATATATATATATATATACACACACACACACACATTTACAGATATACCTATATATGTGTATATATTTACTACAATTCTACTATATGGAGTCTTGAAATTTCCAGAATTATTTTCATACGTAGACATATATATATATATATATATATATATATATATATATATATTGTCCCCTAACTCTGGTTTATCCAGTTCACTTCAGTTTCAATGTATCTCTTGTATAGAACTCCCATTTCATAATGTATATCTGTTTGTAATATAACTATACATGTTCTATTTGCATATCAAAATAATTTCAGTATTGTAGGATGTATTTACCTTCAAAACTGAACTTGTGGGTTCATTAATGGAGACTCATATATACTACAGTCACCAACAGGAAATACAATCCGTCATAGATATTGGTATGCTTGACTTAATCACATCATGCAAACAATTAATTTTTTCTTAGTCAACAGAATTAATTAAAAAACAAGGAGCGGCCTGTAGTCTATACTATTATGAGAATAATAACCTCTGTAGAACTTGTCTTACTTAGTTGATACATACAATGTCCTTAGTATTTACACAATATCCCGTCTTAATAAAACAAGTACATTCCTATATAATTGATTAGGAAGTATTTGGTAGGTCTTTCCTCACCGCAACATTCGATCAGGAATTCATTCATAGAAGTAAACAATTTGCAGAACATAACATTTAACTAGAGAGAGGTAGAATAGCATATCTAAATCAAGTTGTGGGTAGACAAAGGGAACAAACATGTTCCTCCCAACCATAGAATAGGGCAGCCAAAATCACTTGCCCGATTCACCGCCTAGCCTGACCATGAATCCATGAGGGAGAACTTGAAATCTCTTCTTCAGCAATGTCCTTCAATTCCAGTAGATTCCTCTTGCCTCACACTGACATAGTGTTCATAACAACAAGGAAAAAAAAATCAACAGTCTCCTTTCCCAACATACTTGGCAGCGTCCTGCCTCTTCACATATGCTATTTATCCATTTGCCTAGGTCTTTTCCCTCCCTTGGGAATTTTCGCAGCTTTCTAAATCCTTAATTTTCAGGGGCTGCCAATGGCCAAATCACTGATTTTCCACTTGTAACAATTAGCCTAGAGGTAGTTCGAGCATGTTCTGCACTCATGGAGTCATGGTCAACTAAATTTAACATGGTTTTTCCATTTGTCCTCCTGCAATCAATATAAAATATTATGTTTTCATACAAGTGTCATAGTCAAATAGTTAGTTGGGTCAAATCAGGTCTCTGCCCAACAGTCACAATAATTAATTACAATTATCAAATTCGAAATTCAAAATTGCCATAGATGGAAAAAATTCTCCAAATTTGAATATACTAAAAACGGTATAAATTTTCAACAAATTTCAATTTCAATTTTTATTTTATTTTTGGGGATGTCACATCCTTTCCCCCTTTAGTAAAACACTATCCTTAGTGTTCGTTCTTTTCTTGGAATATGATTGGATGATATTTCCATAAATCTCCCTCCAACTCCCAAGTGGCCTCTTCAGGACTAAAGTGCTTCCATTGCACCTTTACCCAAGAGACGACTCTGTTCCGAAGTGCTATTTCTCTCCGGTCCAGAATGCGCACGGGTTCCACCTGGAACTCGCCTTCGGGATCCATCTGCACCAAGTTCCAATCATTCATATGAGTAGGGTCATGAATATACATTTTCAACAAAGAAACATGAAATACATTATGAATTCTTAGATTAGCTGGAAGAGCAAGTTGATATGCTACGGTTCCAATTCGAGCTAGTATCTCGAAGGGCCCACAAAACCTGGGTGCTAACTTCGCACAATTTTCTAACTTCAATGAGATTTTTCGGGCTTTGACCTTCAAATAAACATGGTCTCCCACTTGAAATTCCAAGTGTCTTCTTTTTTGATCTGCATAGCTCTTATGTCTATCCTATCCTTGTTTCAAGTTCTGTTGTACCTTCCTTACCATGTTTTCCATTTCTTGGAGCATCTTTGGTCCAACCATGAGTCTGTCAGCCGAGTTATCCCAGCCGATTGGAGTTGTACACTTTTTTCCATACCGTATTTCGAAAGGGCTCAACTTAGCCGAAGTTTGGTACCCATTGTTATATGCAAATTCTACCAAGTGCAGGTAGTCTTCCCACTTGTTCGGTTTTGTTCTTACATACACGTGGAGCATATCCTCTACGATTTGGTTTGTCCTTTCGGTCTTTCCATCCGTTTTTGGATGATAACTCGTACTAAAATTCAAATTAGTATTTAGCCCTGCAAACAATTCCTTCCAAAAAGTGCATGTGAATTTTATGTCTCTATCTGAAATCACCATTTTAGGAATACCATGCAGTCTAAAAATTTCTTTCATGAATATTTCAACAATGTTTATAGCTTTAAAAGTAGACTTTACAGGAATAAAGTGTGCAGACTTACTGATTTTATTGATTACAACCATGATAGAATCATTTTTTTTCGGAGTTCTAGGCAAACATGTTATAAAGTCTAGCGATATGATCTCCCATTTCCATTCTGGTACTGGTAATGGCTGTAATAGGCCAGCTGGATGCTGGAGCTCGACCTTAACCTGCTGACAATCTTGGCACCTAGCGAAGTACTCTATTGTTTCACCCTTCATACTAGGCCAATAAAATAGTTTTCTAAGTGTTGTTATTGTTTTCTCGTAACCTGGATGGCCAAAATATGGTTTCTTATGCACTTCGTCCAAAACTGTTAATTTTAACTCTGCTGAATCTGGTATGTAAAGCCTATTTTTAAATCGTAATAGTCCCTTCTTGATGCTTAGATCTGGTTTGTCTGATTTTGTTGTAATGTTTTGTAGTTCTGTCATTATCTTAGTTTAATCTCTGTCATTAATACCTGTCGTTCTTATTCTTTGTTCCAGATCACTTTCTTCTCTGCTAATATTTATTTCAAATAACCCATGGACTCTTCTGCTTAAAGCGTCTGCTACTTTATTTTCCTTACCCTTGATATGTCTGACCTCGAAGTCGAATTTGCTCAAGAAGGATAGCCATCTTGCTTGTCTTGCATTAAGATCTGGTTGACTAAACAAATATTTCACCCCGCTATTATTCGTCAATAGTAGAAATTTCCTACCCATTATGTAGTGTCGCCACATTTTTAAGGCGTGTATTACCGCTGCCAATTATAAGTCATGAGTGACATAATTTTTCTCGTGTTCTTTTAGCTTCCGGGACTCATAACAAATAATGTGTCCTTCCTGAGTTAGGACACCACCTAGTCCTTCTTTACTTGCATCAACACATATGGTGAAGTCTTTATCTGGTTCTGCTACCTTTAATATGGGTGCAGTTGTCAATAATCCCTTCAGCTTGTTAAAATTGTCTTGACACTTCTTTGACCAGTTAAACTTGGTCCCTTTCTTTTGTAATGATGTGTTAGGGTAGGCTATCTTGGAAAACCCTTCTATAAACTTGCGGTAATAACTGGTGATTCCCATGAATGACTAGATATCTGCTACATCCTTAGGTATCGACCATTCCATAATGGATTTTATATTCTCTGGGTCTACGACAATGCCTTCTGCTGAAATTATATGTCCTAGATATTGTATTTCTTTTTGATAAAAGTCACACTTGTCAAATTTGGCGTACAGTTTGTGTTTCCTCAACATTTGCAGAGCTATCGTTAAGTGTTCATCATGTTATTCTTTCGTTTTTGAATAGACTAGAATGTCACTGATAAATACCACCATGAACTTGTCCAAGTACTGACTAAAAATACTGTTCATCAGGCACATAAACATGGTTGGTGCGTTAGTGAGTCTGAAAGGTATGACTATGAATTCGTAGTGTCCATATCTTGTATGAAAAGTTGTTTTGCTTATGTCCTTGTCTTTTATTCTAACTTCATGATAACCGAATCATAGATCCAACTTTGAAAAGATCTTGGCCCCACCTACTTGATCGAACAGATCATTTATCCTTGGTAAGGGGTATTTGTTGTTAATAGTCATTTTGTTCAGTTGTCTATAATTGATACATAGTCTTAGAGTACCATATTTCTTTTTCACAAAGAGGATTGGTGCCCCCCATGGTGAGACACTTTGTCTGATATACTCTTTGTCCAACAATTCCTGTAATTGTATTTTTAATTCTGTCAGTTCTAGTAGACTCATTCAGTAAGGTGCTTTTGAGATAGGGGTTGAATTGGGTAGTAGGTCTATGGAGAAGTCTATTTCCCTTCTAGGAGGTAATTTTGGTATATCGTCAACAAACATGTCTCTAAATTCACGTAGGACAACAAAGTCTTGTAACTTTGGCTTATATTCTTTTTCTAATAGATTATTCACTTGGATGGCATAAAATTGACATCCCTTCCTCATACATTTATTGAATTGCATCACTGAAACTTGTCTGACTGATACCAGTTTTGGTATACCTTGGGTTGTTCTAGCAGTGCCAAAATCTTTTTTATAGCTAAGTAACTTTGTATAACAATCTAGTACTGCTTTGTGTTGTTCCAACCAATCCATACCGATAATCATATCGTAAGATCCTAGTGGTAGGATGCTCAGATTTGTCCTTATATTTTGACCATTTAAGATGAACTCAAAATAAGAAATATATTCAACTACTTTCCTTTTAGTTCCTGTTGCTAGTTGTACAAGCCATGATTTTGCGTGCTTCAGTTTCTTAAGTTTATTTGACTCTACTACATCAAGAGTAATATAACTTAACATAGCTCCAGGGTCAATTAGAACAGAAATTCGAGTGTTATTGATTTTACCTTCGATTTCTACCACCAAGGACTGGTGGTCAGCTTGTCGACCATCTATGGCTACATTTATCCGATGTAGGCTTCTGGCCACGTCTCCCAGCGTCGAGGCTTCCTGCAAATTATGAGGTTCTCCACATTCCCAACACTTCAATGGTTCGTGGGAGCTGTCCCCAAACTTATTCATTCCCAGGTTTACCGGTTTACCAATGCCTTGCGTATTCAGATGATTGGAGTGAAAATCCTTTCTCGAAAAACCTTTTGCTGCATTCCAATAAGGAGTTGGTTGGTATCCCTTCTTCCGCTGGTTCATTCGATATTTCTTCTTATCCTTCCAGGATTTGGGAAACTCTACCCGTTGTTTATACTGGTCATAGCACATTCGTGCTTTCCTGAATACTTCACTCAAGGATTTGGGGTTTTCAAACTCAATTCTGTCCCTACAGGACTATGGTAAATAGCTTAAGAATCGTTGGATTTTTACCTTATCCTCTCAGATGTACGGTATGAACCTTAGTAGTTCTAGAAATTTATTTATAAGGTCTTCCATAGTCATATGTCCAAGTCGTAACTCGTAAAATCTTTTTGTCTTCCTTTCATAATATCTTTCAGAAAGGTATTATTTCTTGAAATACTTTTTAAAATCAGACCATTCAAACTATTTCTCATTTAGGCCTTTGGCCAATTTCAGGTCTTGCTACCAAATACTGGCCTTCCCTTTCATATTGTAGATGGTCATTCTGACCTTCTTGTTGCTGGAATAGTTGTAGATATGGAAGTATTTTTTGATGTACAACAACCATGCCTCTACTTCTTCTCCTATCCTATATTATCCATCAAAGGTAGCTGGTTTAATCTTTTTCAATTCTCCTTCAAGGTGGTCTACCTGTTTTCTTTTTCTGTCTGTTTTAGTTATATCTTTAGATGAAGGTGTTCCTTCAGACGAACTGTCTCCTTTTTCTGTTTTCGGTCCCAGGTTCTTGGAATCTCTCTTGCTGACTTCTTCATCGTTATTATCATCTTTTGGGCTTTTCTTGGTCACTATGCTGCGCAACAGAACTTCGTTTATTTCTTGTTGTTCCTATTGAGATTTCTTCAGTTTTTCATTGTCGGATTTGAAGACCTATAGTTAAACAATAAGATTCCTCATTGTTTCCAACACCTCCGTCAGTGATATTCCGTCACTTTTCTATCTTGGGTCTCCATGAGGTCTTTGCTGTGGATTTTCTTCCATCCTCATTTTTGCACCGTCCTGAGCTGCCATAATTAACACAAAATAGAAAGGGTTTTCTATTTGTAACCAAAATGTTTATTAGTTTTTTCATAATTTGGAATATATACTAAGAAACTAATGTGGCCCTGTTCAGGCCTAGTGTTGTAACTTTTTCTCTGATACCATATGTAATGTACCTCATTATCACACAAAAAAAAAAAACTTTGTTTTTGTTTTCTATTTCCTTTTAATCTTAGTTTATATAGATATTTGTCAAAACAAAATGTATGACCTCCATTATAAGATTGATTAAAACTCTGTTCGTAAAATTTCAAAGGGAAAACCTCTAATCTCTACCTACCACAAGAGGTCCCTTTCGCTTCCATTCCATTTACCCTATTGTGTAATGGATCATGTTTAAAAAAAATGGGTCACATAACCCCTATTACGATTCACTCTTTTTAAAACATGAGGCTTTCATATTTGTGCACATGTCTAACTAATTAAATTTGAACCCTAGGTGACTTTACTTTGTTTTCCCACCATACGACTCATCGAGTCGAGTTTTAACATTAGGTAACTAATCTATCCACCATGTCTCAGTTAAATTGATGGTCCTTAGTACTAGGGTTAAATTTGTGTGGCAGTTAATACATCCAGATGCCAGTGGAAATTCCACCACAAGGACCGGACTGTTGACTCACGATAACATCGAGGAAAGGAAGGGGTTTTTCCTCCAGTCGAATCATGAGGGTTTTAAACATGGAAAATGTTAAATGGGAGGAATGGTTCTCTGTCAAGGCAGTTAAGGCTTCGTAAGTTTTTATTAAATGTAGGCCTGGGAATTCTATTGAAATTACCAGAATCTAGATTCAATAGTCATACTGGTTCTGACATTGTCACATGGCCAAACGCCCTTCATGCTCTCCACATTTACTACGAGATGAAAGGATGCCCTTTAGGGTTGAAGTGGGTTCACATTTGTCATTGTTGAGTTCTGCGAGGAGGCCCTATGTAACAAATCTTTGAGGCACAGTGTATTTTCATGGTAATCTCTCCAGAGTTGTGATAGATGACGCGGTCCTTATCCCTAGAAAGTTTTCTCTTTACACATTTCTTTCTGGTTGTTAAATAAGATAGTTCATTTCCCAAATTCTTCTTTCGTATAGATTGTCTGTATTGTTTTCTCATTATGAATTACTTTCTGGTTGTTAAATGAGATAATGCATTTCCTAGATTCTTCCTTGGTGTAACTTCTTTGTGTTGTTTCTGAAGTTATCCTAAATCCTATGGGGAAATTTCCTTTGACTTTATCTTTGTTTCGTCTCTAGTTTTAGGGGGAGTATATTGGTTCATTTTTTTGTTTGTTTACGCTTTGGGAGAAAGGGTTTTTTAACCTCCCAGTTTATTTCCCTATGCCAAATATTTTGATTGATGTCCAAACTTAAGACCTCTGTAGAGCTTTGAATAGTTCCATGATAATATTTTTTTTTTTTTGCAATGCCTCCAATACTACTTACAGTAGTCACTACCCTAGTAGTGCTCTGTTCGATTTGGTTAAATAGTTGGAAAATTGTTGTAATATTAAAATTACTTATAACTACTATATGTGATTCGGTTTTGGACATTTATGTGTGGTTTTCTAGTTTGGTATGAATAGTTTATTCCATGTTGGTGTACATATTGACTTAAATCTTTACGAGGAAACTACTACTGTCTATTTCTATTTTTCACTGGAATCATTACTTGTTGTACAAGGACTTCCTCCTTGTAAAAATCTGTTTGTTTTAGTGCTTGTATAATCCACTAATGATGGGCTTTGTTTGATGCGAGGGTACCCATAAGAGAATTAATGTGCCATTCCCTTCGGCCCAGGCTTCTTTCCAGTTGGAAATGCGATAAGGAAAAGATATGAAATCCATGCCGGCCTATCGAACAAAAGTTAAGTGGTATCACGAAACTTCCTTACTAACCGTCATCATTATGTTGGTATTTTGTCACTTTTATCTATGATTATTGATATTCTAAATGTTACTTCTTTCAGGGATTTTTACTTACTCATGGATCTCGGATACTCAGTTCCTACCTTCGGAGCAAAAAGTATTGGAGATCCCTTTGTAGGCCTTCCCAGAGTTTCAACAGTGTAAGGGCACGATCTCTTCCTGGATTTCTAGATGTTCGATATAGTTTTGTTCTATTGCCTCCAATAGTTGGGATGAGGGGGTCCTCCAGTTGTATTCGTCACTTTCTTGTCCGACTACTCTATATAAATATTATTGTACGGGACTTTATTTTAATTGAATAGTGTATTGAGTCGGGTATTTTTATCTCAATCGTTCCTCTATTTAGTCTCCTCCCAAACTTTGTAATTTATTTGTTGTTACTATCGTTTAGAATGTATTCAGCTTTGAATGTTTACACAATCCGAAATCCAATCCATTATGGTGTAAAAGGAACTTGAGAAAAAATCTTGGGTTTATACTTATTATAATGACTATGTTACACATAAATTTCGTATTATAATTAATTGAGAGTATAAGATTTTTCATATGATTTTCTTGTTTTTCTTTTGGGGTTGTTGATGCACATTATGATTCTGTAGTTTCCTCGTCTGGGATTTGGAAAATATTTCTTCCTTACTCTTGACTTATGGCTCATCATAAAAGTTTGACAGTCCATTTTACTATTACTTTCCCATATGAGTTTGTTGCTATTAGTCTAACAAAAATCCTAGGATGAGTTATACTCCTTTATTGCTATAGTTTCATGGAAATTCCATATATGTGAAAGTCAAGTCCTGGGTTCCAGAATGGTCTTTGGATCCATCGACCCTCGTGCCTTTAATATTCGATTATAGATAAGCGTTTGACAGAGTTAGGTTTTGTTCAACATTAATTCCAATCATTTAAGGCATAGTTAACTATATCTATTCATTTCTGATTTACCACTAATGCCTTACTGATATATATATATATATATATATATATATAAATTCCAGATATGTGAAAGTCAAGTCCTGGGTTCCAGAATGGTCTTTGGATCCATCGACCCTCGTGACTTTAATATTCGATTATAGATAAGCGTTTGACAGAGTTAGGTTTTGTTCAACATTAATTCCAATGACTTAAGGCATAGTTGACTATATCTGTTCATTTCTGATTTACCACTAATGCCTTACTGATATATATATATATATATATAGAGAGAGAGAGAGAGAGAGAGAGAGATAGATAGATAGATAGATAGATTGATAGATAGATATAGATATATCAGTAAGGCATTAATATATATATATATATAGATAGATAGATATATATATACCAGTAAGG
>ML782305.1:549740-615240 GCA_009831015.1 Picea engelmannii
GAGGAATAATGAGAAATTAAGGGAACGAATGGTGATTTAATAATGTGAACTGGACATGTAAATGGAATAAGGTGATGGTTGATAGATTAATAATGTAGACAGGGACAATGAGAGGATAATGATCTTAGGTTTTTTTTTTTTTTGGAATTTTCTTTCTGTTATACTACATAGGTGATGTCATTCTCCCACAAGTTAGGAATTAATTTCTTCTTTGTAAAATTTTAAAACTATTAGATTTACTTTAAATCTTACCCTCGTCATCGCCCCAAGAATTTTATGAAGACCCAACTATTACTTAGGTGGGTTTTTGTTTAATTTGTTATTTTTATTCCAGGGTCTGCTCTTAAGGTTAGACTAAAATTTTACCCTAAAAGTTTTAGACTTAGTACTTAGATTTTGAACTGGGCGACATTGGGTTAGGGAAGTTGTTTAAGAAT
This sequence comes from Picea engelmannii, assembly GCA_009831015.1. NCBI lineage: Eukaryota > Viridiplantae > Streptophyta > Pinopsida > Pinales > Pinaceae > Picea > Picea engelmannii. The sequence continues at coordinate 550,178 of ML782305.1, forward strand.
TTCTTAAGGCGTTAGTGTCTTAGGGCTATTTAGGCTTGTTTCCTTCATCCACTTCAATGTGACGTGCCGTTCAGGACGCACCACGTGCTCCAAGGGTGCCACTTGCCTTGTTCATTTCCGTTACGCGACGTGCCCTTCAGGATGCACCACGTGCTCCAAGGGTTCCACTCGCTTCTTGTGTTTCTTTTGTGCGACGTGCCCTTCAGGATGCACCACGCGATCCAAGGGTGCCACTCGCCAACTGGACTGATTGGTAGACATCTATAACCCCTAGAGTCAACACTCCGCCAGGTGAACTTCTGGGAGACTAAGGGCTCTAAGGAATAAGGCCCCTGCCTTATTGCGCGCCCCTTAGAATCATCGTGAGCGACTATCGTAGTCTTCCCTCACGACATCGTGGATCCTCTCGAACTAGGTAATCGTTAACCTACAATTCGAGCCACGGCAGGAGTGCTAGTAGGCGGTGGCAGGGCTGCTGTCCACCCCTCTCCCTCAACCTCTATGGAATCATGTGTGGCCCCTTTACTCCGTATGTGAGTCTGGTCGACAAGATATTGTCAGCCTGCATCATCAACAATCGTGTCAGAACATGTCAATATCATATCATCAAATCAAATGAAATATCACAGTAAATAAATCAACCCAAAAGAAAACTCCCTGACTCAATCCGGAGTCCAAGGGGGTTCCATAGATGCCTCTGCATCCTCAAGGTCCAAAACCTTGCACACTCAATACAACTGAGTCAAATAGCACCTGTCTACATCACATAGTAAAACATCATGTCGTCTATCATAATGCATCATAATCAAGTATAAATGTTTTAACATCAGAAGGTCCAGATAACTTGCGAGCAAGTGTCCACAAATAATAAGTTTTCTCAGTGCGCCAGAGCGGGATGTTACATACATCGCCTCTTGGTCTAAACTTCGTCCTGAAGTTTCTCAGTATAAATGCCGAATAAAAGTATCACAGTATCATAAGTCTATCTAATCAAACAAAAATGGAAACTGCTGGTGCATATCATATGCGTCCTCCCAGGTCGCCAAGTGCACACTATAACTGTCCCACTGGACCTTGACCTGATCTACCGTTCGATGTCTTAACTGTCGAACACGATGATCTAAGATGCGGACCAGCTCAGCCATGAGCGCTCCCTCGTTCGATACCTACAATGAACTCATGTCAATCACGTGTGTAGGATCACTGATATAATGTCTCAGAACAGAAACATGAAAAACATCATCCATACGCCTCAAGAATCAGGCAAGGCTAGTGGGTAGGCCATGGGCCCCTTTCTCTCCACAATCTCGAAAGGTCCTACGAACCTAGGAGAGATATTAGCTTCCTTTACAAACTTGATCGATATCTTATGCGGTTTAACCCACAAGAATACTCGATCGTCGACCTCGTAACTACGGTCGACTCGGTTCACATCGACATAACTCTTCTGTCAATCTTGCGCTTCTTTAATCCCTTGTCTTATGGTTTTCATTTGCTCTTCCATTTCTTGGATCGCTTCTGGTCCCACCAGGACCCCATCCTCAAGCCGATCCCAACTCAAGGGCGTCCGACACGGTTGCCCATAAAGGAACTCAAAAGGCGTCATCTTAATGGTGCTCTGGAAACTATTGTTGTAAGTGAACTCTACCAGAGGCAAGAATTCCTCCCAACGCTTCTATTGGTCTATCACGTACATGCGTAACATATCTTCCAAGGTTTGGTTCGTTTTTTTGGTCTGTCCGTCCGTCTGTGGGTGATACGCAGTACTAAAGTTAACTTGGGTTCCCAAGGCCTCTTGGAAACTCATCCAAAATCGTCCAGTAAACACTGATCCTCGATCAGATATAATCTTCTTAGGCACGCCATGCCGCCTCACGATATCATGGATGAAAATTCTTGCTATGTCGGGTGCTTGATACGTCGTACGCACCGGATTAAAGTGAGCACTCTTTGTCAGAGTGTCTACTACTACAAAAATCGAGTCGTGTCTCTTTGCCGTCAGTGGCAATCCAACAATAAAATCCATCGAAATAACTTCCCATTTCGATTCTGGAATGGCATGTGGTTGAAGTAATCTTGTCAGGTGTCTATGTTCAACCTTTACCTGCTGACACTCTAGACATCTAGCCACAAGGTTGACTATTCCCTTCATGTAAGTAATCTCGAAGTCGTACTTGCTAAGCAATTTCGAACAACGCCGTTGTCACGCGTTCAGGTTGCCTTGCGTGAAAATGTGTTGTAGCCCACAATGATCCCTCTTTAATTCAAATTTTCGTCCAACAAGGTAGTGTTTCCAAAGCTTCAAGGCATAAACGATGGCTAAAACTCCAAATCATGTGTCACGTAGTTCTCCTCATGTCTTCTCAGCTTCCTCGAAATGTAAGCAATCACTCGTCTGTCTTGCATAAAGACTCCTCCTAATCCTTCCTTGGATGCATCAGTGCATGCCAAGAATTCTATGCCCATGTCAGGTACCTTTAGTATCGGCGCTGTCGTCAACAACTCCTTAAGCCTCCGAAATGCTTCTGCGCATTTCTCCATCCGACCAAACTTCTTGTTTTTCTTCTGCAATTCCGTGATCGGATTTGCTATCCTCGAAAATCCCTCGACAAACCGTTGATAGTATCCTGCTAAACCCATAAAACTACGCACTACTGTGACACTCGTCGGCGCAGGCCATTCCATAATAGCCTCAACCTTGGCTGGATCCACGGCGATACCTTCGCTGGAGATTACATGCCATAAGTAGTGAATCCTTGATTGGTAAAAAGAGCAGTTGGACAACTTCCCATACCATTTGTGTTCTCGTAAACATTGTAGTACCAAGCACAAGTGCTCATCATGCTCCTCCATCGTCCGAGAGAAGATCAAATATCATCAATGAATACTTGGACGAACTTGTCCAAGTACTCGCGGAACACCCCGTTCACCCAACTCATGAATACTCCTGGGGCATTTGTCATTCCAAACGGTAAAGCAATAACTCGTAATGTCCAAATATCGTCTCAAAGGCGGTCTTAGGGACGTCATCTTCCTTGAACCGTAACTGGTGATACCCTAATCATAAATCGATCTTGGAGAACACCGTCGCACCTTTCAATTGATCGAACATATCATCAATTCGTGGTAAGGGATACTGATTCTTGATCGTAGCCTTGTTCAGTTGACGGTAGTCAATGAAAAGCCTCCCTGATCCGTCCTTCTTTCATATGAAAAAAACTGGTGCACCCCACGGTGAGACACTAGGACGTATCAGTCCCAGGTCCAACAACTCCTTCAGTTGCATTTTCAACTCTTGCATCTCTGGGTCGACATCCGAGATGGCGTTCTTGCTATCGGTTTGGTCCCTGGTTTCAGGTCTATGGTAACTCTAGTTCCCTTTTGGCGGCATCCCCGACAACTCCTCTGGAAATACGTCCACAAACTCCTTCACCACCGGAAGGTGTTCTAGACCTTCCGCTACTCCCTTCTTGTTTAGCGCGAGGATCAAATAAAGTTTGCACCCCTTGCGCATACTCTTTCGTAACTGTAAGGAAGAGACAAACTCCAGGGACAATCCCTGGTTCTGTTCTACAATCACACATATCTGTCCTTCGTGATCAACCAAGCTCAACCATTTCGTGTTATAGTTGAGTATCGCCTCATGCGTTTCCAACCAACCCATACCGATCACGACGTCATAAGATCCTATGATCGTGACGTACAGGTTGACCCTCGTGACCAACTCTCCTAGGTTAAGGGCACATCCCGTAACCCTTTCTCCAACCTTCTGTTTGGCTTCTGAAGCCATCTCTATGAAGCTAAACTCGTCCTGAACGACTCCCTTCTGGACGACATCGTGCAAGGGTTGAGGCATCAAAACATTTAAACCTTTGCACGCAGGCTGTCGTTAAGACCCAACACGAACCTGATGAACTTAAGCTTCTCAAAGTTAAGGTGTGGAGCTTACCAGAGCAGCACCATAAAACGTGCCTCATACTCGAGCACCGTACGACCTCCCTGTCATAAAGCGTTGAACTCATTGAGTTGACGCTCAATGAATTCCTCTGAAAGATACCTCTCTCGGAACCGTTACTCGAACAGTTCCCATGACACGTCTTCAATGACCATGTTCAGCTGCGGTAGGAGTGTCTTCCACCATAGAAGAGCACTCCCGTTCAGTTGAAAGACCGCCATATGGACCTTCATGTTGGAGGTATAATTGCGAAGTGGGAAGCACATCGCCATCTTTTCCAACCATGCCTCGGCAGCTGCGCCTTCCGAGGCACCCAAGAACTCGAGAAATTTGACCTTCTTGAGTTCTCGGTGAAAGCTACCTATAACGGTCGATGCGCGCGGTGGAACCTCAGCGGGTGTCGGCGCCCTGGCCTCGTCTCTATCCAATCGGCGGATCAGTGCCTCAGACATGCGCTGAAAATACCTCATCAACCCCACGACATCGCCAACTGTGAGCTGCTCCTGTCCGAGAATTTTCTCGCCTCCCTGAGGGTTAGACCCCTCAGGCGTGGATGCTACTGGAGGCGTCGTGCCCCCTCCCCTAGCACCCCGTCATCTACCTCCACGGTGTCCTCTAACCATGATTACCGCGCACGCACACAATCAACTCGATCAGCAATAGTATAATAAAATAAACTCATGTCAACGAAAGCCATAGCGAATCCCAAGTCGTGGGTCGAACCGGCTCTGATACCATATGTAACGACCTCCTCGTTACGATAACCCAACTCTAGTAACTAGTGCAATTTTTTTTGTGTGTGTGTGTTTAAAAAGTGTGTGCACGGGGGTACAAAGGAAACAATCAACACGATCGACTCTGCATCTCCACCCGGCGACGAATAAGACGCAACCATGATGAACATAGAAAGACGACAAGGACGCGCGACAAGTAACTTCATGCATAAACGACGATCCCACGACGATAAGTAGAACTGACTACCCATCCGTCCTACCCTGCAATGGTTAGGACCTCCAAGACACATAAGCAACGCTCAAGCCTAGGTTCCCATCGATTTTAACCATTTAAGGTCTCAGGGCTGGCGACTGATCTGAGGAACATGGAGGTGTCTACATCCCGCCCAACACAAGCAGACCAAGCAAATAAAATTATTACGACCAAGTACAATAATACTTAAAGCAACCACGACCACTATGGGAAGCGCAATCCAAAAGAACTCTGACAACAACCATCCATCATTGAGGCATCATCCACAACTCAACTAGCATTAAATTCTGATCTGTTTCTACTTGTAATTACCATTAGTTCACTAGTTGCAAAATCTACCTCTACAAGAATGTAAAAACAATTAATTTCGATTCCCCAATACTAAATCCTAAGGACTGATTGTACATAGTTTTAAGGCCTTGCATTTTAAATGTTTACAAGTTCGACAACAATCAACCACCTAACCATAAATGATAACAACAATGTTTCCCCTTTTCAATTACCTAACAGGTTATTACATTCCCTCACATCCTAAGCTAATATTAACCTTGCCACTAATACCTCAATCACCAATCACATTACTCGTATGCTACCAAAGAAATGAAGTTACAATAACTTTATAAAAACTAAATATCTAGATCCAAATTGACGCCAATCTCCGATCGTTGAACCGGTCTAAGCTTATCGTAGTTTTACCCTCTGATGACAGGTCATGAATAAATTTACCGATTCCAACTTCATGTTAGTATTGAACCCCTTTAAAAACTCAGTAATTCAACATGTAAACTTTAATTTAGCATTAAGAATCAATCTATATTACGGGCTGAATAGTTTAAAAACAACATGCCAAGTCATAATAACTAAGCAAATCCCACCTTCAATCATTGCATAACAAGGATAAATCCCTTCTTTAAATAAATAACTAAAAAGAATGAATCCTATCTTTAAATGAATTAGTAAATGAATACACCCCTTCTCAAGTGTATGAATAAAAGAATACATCTTTTCTTTAAGTTGATAGATCAAGAATATTCCTTCTTAAAAGATTAATTAAAAGAACATGTCCCTTCTTTAAATAAATAAAGTATAAAACCCTTCTTGAAAAATAAGGCATAAATCTTTTCTTTAATTAAGAACTAAGTCCTAATCTATGATTCCTATCCAAGATAAGATAACACACAAGGAATATGAAACATATGGACAGAAATGAAATAATAACCAGGAAATAGTTCGAGGTGTTGCGCATACACCAATCCCATATAGCTTAAAGTGCATGAAATATAGTTTAACATTACAATGCCCATATCCACATGGTTTGATTTTCTCAAGGTAATCGTAAGGATCCATTCAATAGATAGTCGAGGGAATAAAGGCTCCTTTACACATTCATCCAGGAATTTATAAGATCATCACTCATTAACAACCATAAGACTTTACTGCTACGTGGCGCTTCCTATGCAATTTAATATTAAAAAATCAATGCTACCGCATGAAGGTTCTAAGGCAATTAAATATTCAATATTGACTTATAATAATGCCTGCTCAATATGCCTCTACCACTACATCTAGATATGTGTTCACCATTATAGATCCTATCACCTCGATATATTTCACTACCATTTCCAGGCCCTCTAAGACCTCTAACGCCGGCTCGAGACCTGCACTAGAGACCTTCCCAACACACTCCTATCTCCTTCGAGCCAATACAACTTTCCACACTTGAAACTCTAACGTGCTCCGCATGCCATAGTTTTTTCTCGGTCTATTTTTCTCCTTCACTTTTCAACATTTAGCGTTATTAAAAGAAAATAAAGAGTGTTTGTTTAAATGTTTATAATATATAGGATTACGATGGATATACATAAGTTTATTTTATTATAATTTTTTACAATTAGAATGGTTTTTTAAATTATTATTGTAGTTAATTACTACTCTTTTTTAACATATATACATTTATTACTTATTATCATGTGATGTGATAGACTTACTATTTTAAATGTATTTATAAAATATTTTTACAATTCTTTAAATGTAAAAAATTTACAAATTTACAAATTAATTATTTTCTATTTTTTTTTTTAATTTCATAACTCTAATTACATATTAAGATGATTTCTATATTATTTCAAATAGAAAATCTTATATATGAATATATAAATTAAAATATTAAAAATAAATAATCATTATTATTATTATCTAAAATTCAATTTTTGTGAATATAATAATTTTTAATTTATTTATTTTACATAACTTTTGTATTATCATTCACCCTTTTTACACTATTAAAATAATTATTATTGCACTATAGTAGAGGCGTTCTCTAATGGCGAAGATGTTGGCACAAATATTAAATAAAACATAAATAGTTAGACATATATATATAAATAAGTACATAAATACATATATACATAAATAACTACATACAACATCTAGACAATTCAACCAAACACTTAGAGGGATCAAATTTCTTAATGCACAATTTATTTTATCATATAACATGAGAAATTAATAAATAACATGGAATTAAATGATTAAAAAATTTACACTTTAAGAAATTTGATCCCTCTCATTGCTTTCTAGATTGGAGTTTAATATTAATCTACGGTAGTAAATAATTATAAAAATGAAATATTAAGTCTATAATTTTAAATATCATAAAATATTTCATTATTAATGAAATACACAATCTTATTATTTTCAATTCCCCCTTATTGGCTATGCTGGAAGATATAATTAGAAGGGCCAATAACTGAGGCGAACAACCACATGACCACTCCACCTTTCGACGCCTTCCAACCTCCCTCCACCCCCGTCCCCTCTCATAATGAAACCTAATTGCAACAAAGATCCCTGCACCACCCACCCTACCAGACCCTGCAATTGTCAAGTTCATTCCTTGAATTTGAATGATCAACAATACTTCTTCTATGTAATGTACCTCAAATTCGTCATAATTTAATCTCCAATTCAATTAATAGACTCGTAGTTAGGGGAAGGTGACAATTATCTCCATTGTTAAACTCTGATAAGTTTTCTTATATTATGATTTATATCGAGTCTAACATACAAGGAACATAGTTCCTAAGTGAATAACATTCCATCACTCTAACATTCTCATCATTCCTAAAGTTATTCTAACATTCATATCTATAATATATATATATTATATTATATTATATTGGAGTTAGACTAAAGAGAACTTAGGATTTATGATCTTAAATTTTTCCGCAAGCAAAATACCTCTATACTAGTGCGCAAGGGTAAATCGGTCTTTCGAAAACAAAGCTCGTAAACTATGCACAACACAAAGGAGGAGTACACACCTTAGTGGAAAGTTGGATTAACATAAAAATATTGGCATTATTCTTTGTATGACCAAAGTCTCATAACGACGTCCCTTGTAATTAATGGTTGGTTAAAGATCTGGCAGTCACCATTTACATAAAGTTTTCATAATAATAAAACTTCATCTTAACAACTCGTTTAACCCTACTTAAGTTGCCCGATATATCAATTGAACGATGGCTCTTCAAACGATATACTAACTGGACTTACATCAATTATAGTTCATAGTTTCTAGTTGGTCATGTCACGAAGGAACCCTCTTTACTTCATACTCCTTTAATGTGAAGGGTAAGGTTCTTGTTAGGTGGGAATTGAGACTCTAATCCAACCATTAATAGACTCATGTGTGTGCGAAAAACGATGGTTGTCACTTGACCCCTCGTCCAGTAGGGTTGCACCAACTACACCCCATCACATGGCCCGAGACCTCCAATGTACTAACAACATTTACTCTAGTAGTAAGAGATCTTAGGGTTAGATGGTCTCTTCGTCATTCGTGTAGTTCTCCAAAGAAACTCTACGTTTTCCTTCTCGAGGAGGGATCGATTGCTCAGAAATCTTCACTTGGTGGAAGACAAGTTTCCTTACCCATCCGCCTTGGTAAGTCCCCGACGCTCTTGTGACTTTACAAGTTGAAAGGAATACTCATTTCTTATTATAGTGGAAGAATTTTTATACTAGAACTCTGGTTATGATTTCCTTTTGAAACAATTTTCTTGTGGTTTCCATTCCTTTCGTAACTCTCGAGGTTAAACTTTCTTCTAGTGAGGTAGGTCTTCGCTGGTGTTTGATTTCAAGCCTTTCGACATCCTTTCAATACCCCAGCATCTACATTCTCTCACAGTCCTCTTAGCGGGGTTACGTGGTTGTGCTTACTTAAGGTTTCTCAATGTCCCTCTATTCGTTTCTATGGATTAACGTTAGCCAAAAGTTATTGTTATCTAGTTTCAAATCCCTGTGAGTCCACGTAGAAGTATTAATATTCGAATAAACTTTGATAGGGTAGAAACCGTTCTGAGGAACATGTCTTTGAGCGTTTTTCCTTCATGAATCCTGACAGGCCACCCGCCCACTGAAACGTTCAAAAGGGGCTTCCTGTAACTTTCATTCGGTAAGTAATGTAGAGTGGTTCCCTTGTGTCTCGAACGATTCGTAAGGAAATACTCTGTAACATGAAACATATGAATCTAAGGAAACTTATTGTTTAAGATAACATATATTGTTATTATCGTTTCTGAGGGTGGGAACCACCATTCAAGAAAAGGTATTCAACATAAGTATTAATCTGTGCGAATTCTGTGTAAAGTAATGAAATACATTTCGTTTTGTACTTCTTGTTCATTTTAATTATTAGAATATTCTCTTTGATTTTCCTTCTCAGATATGTATTCAAAAGATTGATTATCGTGACCTGATTATGGGATCCTTGGTCTTTGCGAGGGTACCCATCAGGTCGAATTTGGCCCACTTCTCCCTTTGAGTCCCAGCATGACTTCGTCGACTGCGTGGAGACAATGTGACTGGCACTGTGGCCCCAAGTTGAGTATGATCCCAAATTTTATGTATCTGTCTCTTTTAGTCAATTAAATCCGAAATTAAAGTGGTGTTTCATAAATAAAATCCTATTGTTTCTAGATCGTTACTCACTGCTATTTATTTGTCCCCTTGTAGGATTGGAGCATCCGAAAGCTTTGGGATTTTGGGCATACCCTCGTAGAAAAGGTACTAGGGTTCCTTTTCAGCGTTCTCAGATCTTATCCTTTCAGGTTTAAACAATGGAACCCTAGGTTCCAATCTAGATTTTCATGTTGGATATAAAAATTTCGTTCCGATTACTGTTAGTACAATGAATGCAAAAGTTGTAATGCTATTCTCTATTGGGAACCATAGCGGAGGTCTAGCGTAAGTTTTGGGTACACTTTTATTTTTGGATCTTGATATGGGTTGTATAATGATTTTAACTAATATTTGAGCCACAAGACTTCTCTCCTATATACTTGTAATGAAATACAGTGATTCACAGTGATTTTAATTCCATTTTTGTTGGTACGCTGTTAGCTATTAAACCTGAATTGTTTTTGAATCAAAGGAGTATCTCAAACTTATATTCTTTAATTTTAATTGTTTCGGTACTATTATGCTTCCAGAAACTTCATTTTACCAATAGAACTAATGGTTTGAAAAAGGGGTTCCAGATTCTTTGTTTCAAAATTTGTGGGCTTTCAACATCTAGCATTTTGTTTACATGATTGTGGCTACAAAACTTTTGGAACAACTTATTAACTATGTAGTATATGAATAAACATATATACATATTACTATTCCTGTTGTAGGCAATCAATTCCAGTTTTTCTATAACGTCTGTACAAATTACCAACTATAAATATATATATCTATATATAACATATATATATATATATATACTTCTATACATATATCGTGAAATTCCTATCATGTATAGTGTTTCGTCTTGATTCTGATTCTAATATGTGCGAGAAATGAAACCTCAAATAAGTATTATGGCTCTGTAATTTTCATATAGGAATGTAAATACACATGTATATAAGTTCGGTCCCACCCCCATTTTGTACATATATAGATTTACAAAAAAAATACGATTGATTGTGAGGTTATCCTATAGTTTATCACATTACAACAGTAGTCTAATCTACATAATGAATTCTTCCAGAATTTAACCAGATGTATCCTTTCAGTTAATGTATCAAATAAAAATAACATTTGTTCAGTAGTAAAATCCAACAGAAATGATTCATTCAGAATTAGTTTAGAGGCACTCTCTCAATTTTTAAGTCTAACAACATTTGAAAATATTTTCACCCATATTAATACTTCTATATAGGATTAAATAGACACATTCTACCAGTTATTAAACCATACAACATTCAGTCAAAGAAAGGAGTAAGATGACATATTTGAACAGTTACCGAATAACAAATGGAATAGCCACATTCCTCCCAACCTTAGAATAGAACAACCAAATTACTTGTCCCGTTCTCCCCCTAGCTTGACCATGAATCCATGAGGGCGAAATCATAACTTCTCCTGAGTGATAGTCCTTTAGCCTCAAAAAATCCTCCTTGCCTCACACTCAGAAATCGGTGTTCATAACAACAAGAGATCAATAAATTTTTCCCTAGCATACTAGGGAGCGTTCCGCCTCCTCCCATATGCTATATATCCAAAAGCAAAATGTCTAGGTCTTTTTCCCCTTGGGAATTTTCTCAGCTTTCCAAATACCCAATTTTCAGGGACTACCAATGGACAAATTCTGGATTTTCCACTTGTAACAATCAACCCTAAGGTAGTTCCAACATGTTCTCCACTCATGGATTCATGGTCAGCTGATTTTTAACATGGTTGTTCCATTTGTCCATAAAAGATAATTTGTTTCATAAACATGTCAGAGTCAAATAGTTAGTTGGGTCAAATCGGATCTCTTCCCAACAGTCATAATCATCAATTACAATTAACTAAATTTTAAATTAGGAATTTCCATAAATGGAAAAAATTTTAAAATTTCGAATTTACCAAAAGCAGAATAATGTTCCTAAGAAATTTCAAATTAAAAAATAATTCATTTTTGGGGATGTTACATTCTACTCCTGGCTTGTCCCTCCCATCTGTATCCTTGTAATGGAAACTACTCCAACATTAACATTAATTATGTGCTTACTCCACGATCATAATGGTAATGCCTTCGCCCACCTCCTTCAACGTGACGCCTAACTCCTTTATCTTTTCTCCCAACCTCATTCGACTTTTCTACCCTACCTCCCTCTTGCTCGTCCATCGACCCTGCTTCATTCAAGTGATAATTTTTTATCCTCCAACTTACTCATTGCCCCTCGACATATCCAACAATGCTCCAATGACACAAGGTCGAGGATCTTGTCGTGGCCATGGAAACTCTTCTCCACACTTTCCCCAACAAACTATTTCTCGGCTTATAGAAACAACTGAAGAGTCCTATGACTCTTATGTGGCTCACACCCCCCCTCACATTCAAGAGGCAATTGAGCTCGTGGAAGGAGATGTTTGAGTCTTAAGATGCTTCTTCTCTGACAGTGAAGTATTAGTATTGATCCACTCTTGGATTCTAGACACGAGAAATAACAGATGTCAAGTTTCGCAATACCTAAGAAAAAATGAACTATACTAGCACATATATTTTTCTTCGTCTAGGTGAGATACAAACCCAACTGTGGTTTCAAGACATCAAGATGAATCTTCTAGTCAAAAATATTACGTCAATGGATCTATCGACCATCAACTTGACCAACACACATACGACCCTAGATAAGGCCAACCCTCCACCTAGATCTGATGTTCATTAGTTATTTTTATTTTTATTTTTAACCTATGAGATATCAGGATTTTAATCCTACCTCATCCTTGCTAGAATAGGAGAAATTTGCAGTAAAACTTTGATATGGATATAGAATATAGCATTACTCTTAGGTATGTCTAGGATTTTATGATTAAAAGACAATAATCTTGTAAATCCTACCTCATCCTTGCTAGAATAGGAGAAATTTGCAGTAAAACTTTGATATGGATATAGAATATAGCATTACTCTTAGGTATGTCTAGGATTTTATGATTAAAAGACAATAATCTTGTATCATGTTAGATAGTTTGATGCATGGTTGTTGGTATGGTTTTCCTTTCCCTTGTGGCAAGACAACAAGAATTTTTTTATATATTTTCAATATGATAAGTTTTCAGAATAGCTTAAAAAAATTACTATTTTTCAATTATTATTTTGAATTAATAATTTATTTTAATTGTAATAATACTAATTATAAATATTAGGATAGATTAAAGATAAAGGTGTTTTTTGCTGCAGAACCCCCCTTTCTTTCCTCGGGGCTGCACGACCTCTCAGTCTAAGATCTTCAATTCCGAACCAAATTGGCTCTCTAAGACCCTAATGGTCTCATTTGCGAATTAATAGAGGCCCCTTCATTCCTCTAGCGCAAGTTCTATGGAACTCGCGAGCCTTCTTCTTAGTACTCTAGGCGCTCTTCAATTTGTGGGTGCTAGCTCCTCTCCACTAGCCCCTTCCTAGATATTCCCCTGGACTATGACCCCGCACATGTCAATGATTGTGGGCGCGACCAAGGGCGGCTTTAGGCCAACCCGCTTTTCTACCCGCAACTCACTACAAGGGGCCACGTATCCTTTGTTGATACCATGGTTGAAATTGTTGCCCGCCCTCAAAATTTTAACATCCAGGCACTTTCTGGCCCTACAATCGAGCCTGACCGTCAATATTACGATCTTGATAGTGCTTATGGACTGACAGATGGGATCTGTCTCTGCCAAACCAACGATTTAGATCTAATTCTCCTGAATCATACGGATATTAATTCACCTCTTTCAACGCACTCCTTGCACTCAAAAACTCAAAGAAAAGAAGAAATTGAAAATTATTCAATTCTTCACGAGTTCATACATTCAAAACATGAACGACATATACAATCATAACAATGAATGCAAATACATAAACACACAAAAATTTCATATGCAGGAAAAACATATTTCTTTCTATTAATATGAATGTCCTATTACAATATGTGCAGGTTGGACTGTAACAAAGTCTCATCTCTCTCAAAACAAACTATTCTACTTCCTATTCAATGACAATACTCCTCCAACAGCCTCATTTGGGAATGACATGCATCTACTTATACATGAAGGTTCCTCAGGTTCCCTCCAACTACCTCTCCTATAGAAGTAACAACTAACAACTACTCAAGCTCCGTTACATTCAAGACAGAGAGTGAAATTCCTATACCTCTCGCAATCATTCAGTTTTCGAGTGTTTCGCTCTTCTTCAATCATCTGTTCAAAACTAATCTGCATAATAAATGCCAGCTTTTAGATTCCGATTAACTTAAAAAGGCACACTATGGCGTTGAGTTGTCCCTCCACGTGGGCTTTGCTGACGATGCTCCTGCATCATATGCCAATGCTGGGAAAACATGAGCTCCTGCTCATGGCTCCCTCTGCCTTGTTCTTGAGATCCTCCAGGGTCCCATACTTTCTCTTGGATCTGTTCATCTTCTCCTTTTTCTTGCAACTTATTTTTCCTTGTTGCTCCTGCAGGTTTTCTTCCGTCCCATACTTCTTTGATGACTACTTCTTGTGCTACTTCCAGCATTAATTTATTTATCTCCTCTATTTCTTTATCTAGCTGGTCTACTAGCTGGTTTTCCCCCTGTAATATGATCTAATGTCTCTTCTCTCCATCAATTTCCAACTTGACTTGTTGGATAAGATGCTTTTGCATTTTTACCCTTCTTTCCACGGCCTTCAGCTCTTCACACAGATCAACAAGATCCATTCTATTTGTTTTTTCCTCCTCTGATGTAGGTTCACATTCTACATTTATCTCTTGCTCAACTTCCAACATGAAACATTTGAGCAATTCCTCTAAATTCTCTTGTCCCCTTGCTATAGATCCCAATTCTACAGTTGCCTTATGTTCATCTCCTTGGCTGAAAATTTTGACCATTTCTATAGTCTCACCACCAAGTTGTTTTTCATCTTCCTCCTCTGACAGATTGAATTCTATCATCTCCTCTTGTGTTGGTTAAACTCGAACTTCCTCCAACATCTTCAACTCTTGCTCCCATTGAGTGAGAAATTCATTTGAATTCTCCTCTTTTTCTGTTGGTGCAAACATCAGTGTCTTCTTCTCCTCCTCTTTGACAGTCTTTGTTGGTTGTCTTTCCTCTGCTGCACCTGCATCACACACACAATTATCCTTAAAATCACTTGTCTCCATGGTCTCTTTCTTGTATTCTTATTGCAATATCTCCTCATGCACAACGCTTGTATTAGCCTCTACTAGACTATTTGGTAGGAATATTTTAATTCCCCCAATGATCAGAACACACCTCTGATCTTCTTCCATCAATACTCCTTGTTGATATGAATTCTCAACTGAGTTCATGTCTTCTCCCTTTCCCACCTGACAACTTGGGATTTTCTCTTTGCCCACCTGGCAGTCTATGAGATCAACCAATCCCATCTCATTGCCCACCTGGCAATTTGAACTTTCAACACTCCTCCTCTGGCAGTATATGAGACCTTCCACTGATCTCTTTCTATTTCCCACCTAGAAACTTGAAAGCCCATTTCTGCCCTCCTTGCAGTTCATGAGATTTCTTGCTAATCTCATATCATTACCCACATGGCAATATGAAAATCCATCTCTACTATCCTCGCAGTTTATGGGATCTTTATCTGATCTCAACTCCTCCCCATCACTAAGGTGTCTCCCAATTTCTGGTTCATGGATGTGAATCAATTCCTCCTTTGTGTCACTAAGGGTTTCTGGCCAACAACTTTTGAACATACCATTTTACCTTCATGTTCAGAGGCCATTCGTACCTCCAGTTTACCTTTGTCTCTTGCTGCATCTTCAATGCGAGTTGTTCCATTCTTTCTCTTATCTCAATGAGCTCCTTGTCAATTTTTTCCTTAATTTTCTTCTTGTGGTCCGCTCCTCGACCAAACTTATGGCCTTCAGTAGCCATGTTTTCTATCTTCAACCCTCCTAGCTATCTACCATTTTCTACACCCCTTGCAATATTATTTATAGAGTATATGTACTCTGTATCCCCCTTCACTTACAGGCGAGCTTCAGCTTCTAATACCATTTGATGTTATCAAATTATCTCTATTAACCATTTCACCTTTGCCTACAATCTGAAGACACAATTAAGTTCTAGATACTACTTGGTGTAGTCATATTGTCTTTTCTATCTCCTTCATTTGAAATCTACGGATAAATCAATGCTAATACCTCTTTATGATATTAGACTATCTCCTTCATCTCTTTCCTCTTTTCCCTGTTGTCTACAAGAAAAAAGGGTTGTGCGACCTCCCGATCTAGGATCTTCAATTCTGAACTGAATTGTCTCTATGAGACCTTAATGGTCTCATTTTTGAATTAAGACACGTCCCTTCAGTCCTCTGGCAAAGGTTCTATGGAACCTGGGGGCCTTCTTTTTAGCACTCTGGATGCTCTTCAACTTGAGTGCGTTATCTCCTCTCCACTAGCCCCTTCCTACATATGGCACTGGGTTATGACCCCACGCAAGTGAGTGATTGCACGCGCGGCTAAGGGTGGATTTAGGCCAACCTGTTTTTCGTCCCACAACTCACTACAAGGCACCACATATCCTTTTGCTGATATCGTGGTTGAAATTGCTGCCCCCTCTCAAAATTTTAATGTCCGGGCACTTGCTCGCCCTGCAATCGAGCGTGATCGTTGATCTTATGATTTTGATGGTGCTTCTCGAGTGACGACTGAGATCTATCCCTTCCAAGCCAACGATTCAGATCTAATTCTCCCGAATCAGATGGTTGATATTTACTTTGGATCTTTCCTCAGAGTCCATGAATTTATGCCACCTACCCTCTGGATCGGAGATTGACATTTACTTCGGGTCTTTACTCGAGATCCACAGATTTGCACCACCTTTTAATCTGACGATTCAGATCTTCTTCGGATGATCCGACACTTGAGATTTACTTCGGACGATCCGACGGTCCCAAATTACTTTTGAGCTTAGGAACTTTGGCAAGTTCCCTCTCTTGCGTGTGAAAAACCATAAGTCTCACACACTTTGATTTGATCAACTGTTGGTCCTCTGGATCGGTGATCCAATGACCACTATCGCTCTCCCACATGAGCTTCTGACTTCCTTTGAATTGGAATATTTTCTAAGTATCCAAAGGCTTCGATCTTTGCTCCTCCTTCGAGTCCGTCTATTGGATCTCTTCTGAACTTATCAAATGTGCTATCCCTTCTGAGCTTGATCCTTGGAGGATTTCAATTCCCCACGCACTCCTTGCGGCATTTCATCAAACTCAGATCCATTTCTTGAAAATAAATTCTTCTGGCCCTCCTTGCGTTCCTCTTGCTCGATGCACCCCTTGGATATCTCCTCTTTACAAAGTGTTCTATAACTCTGTCTCTCAACATAGAGTTGTTCCTATGCATTCCTTTCACTTCTGTTGATGAAATTGTTCAACCATAGTTTCATTCTCCTTCTTCCGTAACATGTAAGTTAATTATGAAGACCATACTACCTTGCAACACTACCTTGCAACACTTGTCTCATCATAGCTTCATTCTCCCTCTTCCATAACATGTAACTAAATCATAAAAAACATATTGTCTTATAGTACTTGTCTTATCATATAGACACAAATAGAAAAGAAGAAGTGAAATTACTCAAATGAGGCCAATGATCACATACATCATCCTTTTAGAATCTGTATAACGATAATAACAGCATTCATGTGTGATTTCTCATGTTTTCTATGAGTTATAACATTTCCTTCATGATTTGTGAGGGACTATGAAAAAAGTTATCAAAATTATCAAAAGTTAAACGTATTAATTTTTTTTGTTAAAGCACATATTGAGAGGTAAATGCACGTGTAAAGCTATGAAAAAACCTCAATCAAAACAAAGTGAACAATGAAATCAATATTATGGTACTGGTTGATCTTAAAATATTGCATTTACTCAGGAAACAATTAAAAAACCTCAATCAAAACAAAGTGAACAATAAAATTAATATTAGGGCACTTGTGGTTGATATTAAAATATTGCATTTACTTAAGAAAGAGCAGCTGTGAATATAAATATGTTAAATAGAAAAATTATCTACACACCCACAATTCATTTTTCAGAATAAATCATAACACCCAGATAGTATGGGTTTTAAGCAATGTACCAGTTCGGGTCAATGGACTAGGGTAGAAACCCCATATTTACAAGAACTTATTGGCGGCTACAATTATTTTTAATAACTCACACTAAGAAACCAAAACAACCAAAATTTCACGTGAAAATTCTATTGATCCGGTAAATTATGTTAATGATGAGAAAGCTAGCAGAATGATTTAAAAAGAGTGAGACATTGAGGCAATCTGCCTCTGAAATTCACTCCTGCATAGCGGGCAATCAAGTTTAACGTAAAACCAGTTGAAGATGCAGTTCCGATGAAAAAGGTGATTACAAGGCAATTGTTTTGCATCATCTTTTCCATTGAATATCATATCATGACAAATGGCACATAACAATCTGTCGCCCTCACCATCACCTGTGCCTGAAATAAAAGTAATTGTTGGGGAAGAGTCAACAGGCGCCATAGCAGCAGCTAAGGGATGTCTGCCATGGCGAACAATGTATTGCTCTCGGAAAGAAGGATGAAGATCAAAACGTTCACATCTCAATTCCATATCATTAGCGGTATTACTATTGTCTTCTAAGAATTGCAGTACTCGACGACAATCTGCAAAACTGCCACTCCATACAACTTGCTGGCTCCACACATTTCCATCGTCGCTACTCCAATCTATGATGGTTGGGTACAAAATAATATTCAAGTTTTCAGCCATTGCAGCCTGGATATTCTTTTGGCCATGATAGTTCACAGGAAGCCATTCATAGTCGGCTTTCTGTCCTTTGTCATCTAATTGACGTATATTCACATTATCCCAAACGTTCTCCAATTCCCACTTAATTCGCTCCTCTGTTTCAATCGATCTAAACAGTACGCTAGAGATCAAGTGCTGCTGAACAACACCTTCATTTTCCCCGCAATATCGCTTCTTCATGTGAAAGGCCATCAGTTCCACTTCTAACCGTGGAAGCTGCAAATCTTTCCCACACTATGCCTCTATTTATCGCGTTCTCTAGATGACTATCAACCCGCTGAAAAATTTCTCTCGCAACCCGCTGAAACATTTCTCTCTCAAAATTGGTATTATCGGTATCTTTCTAAGAGATACGTTGAAACATTTCTCTCTCAAAATTGGGATTACAGGTATCTTTCTAAGAGATACGTTGAAACAATTCTCTCTCAAAATTGGTATTATCGGTATCTTTCTAAGAGATACGTTGAAGGAGGGCTTTGAGCTTTTGCCGCTAAGAAACTGACTGGATAATAGTGCGATCACACGACTTTCCTCCAATGACCTACGATATTGATCGTTAATGGTTTATATATTTACAATACTATTTTAGAAGTAATTTACGTAAAACCATGCTATTTTTCGCAGGCCGACAAAAAAGATTGGCGGGCTTTCTTACCACTAGAACAGCCGCTATTTCGCGGCTGAGAACGCCGAAAGGGGATGTTTTAATTGTAGAAAACGTGGGGACAGAATGGGCGGACAGTTGAAATCCGTGGTTAAAATGAAACGCGCGGATAGGTTAGGAAAGACAGAAAATGAAATGCACATGCAGCCAGAAAATGAAACTCATGGATAGTTGAGGAAATCTAAATGGTAATTTGAAAGGTTAATCATTTAAACGTGGCAATCATATAGTGCTACAGTAATTTTTTAATATGATTAAGTAAATGTTAAAAAGTAAACAGGGTAACGGATGCATTCAGAAATACAAGAAAGTTATGAAGAGTAAATCACATTCATTGATTTGGGAAGACTACTAAGAATATGCCAGCATCTTCAATTGTTAACCATTAGATTAGAATTTTAGATTAAAAGCTGATTAACTGTGCTCATTGTCAATAAGTATACGCCTTTCAGCATAAATACGCCTTTCAGCGTAATTAGTTTGCCCGGGCGGACAGATAATGCGTTCCTAATCGCTCACTTATCCTAAATCCCAATCCGGACTAGATTCAACCATTTAACTGGTTTATTTAGAGGTCGGTCAAAATGGTTACGATATGGAAGATATAAGCTCATGGTAATGAATAGATGTTAAAGGATTTATTAGGTAGTAACTTGATAATATTGATAGTGATTTAATATTAAGGAAGGATTTATAAAGTCACTTGATATTGATAATGTTATTACTTATTTATTATTAATAAATTTAGAATGTTCCAAATCTTTATTGGAAAAACACAATGGAGAGGGATGATATGCATAACATCATGTAACGTTAAAATTTAAAATGAAAAAGAAAAATATAATTTTTTATTTCATGTCGATTATATTGTTTATGTACAGTATGGATTTTCAATTTTAGTATTTACACCTACCCGTTTTAATGCGAGACAATCTATCTTTACATCGTCTTCACATGTGCATGATGATGACTTGGTTACTTCACATCCTTTGTAATAAGTTTCTTTTGTATTGGATTATCCTATCTTGAGTCACACTACCTTAGCGTAGATGTGTGAATTCACTTATAACACTTTGATAGTGGTGTTATGGTCATTGGTTTGATTTTAGTACACCCTTTGGGTCCTTACTTAAGAAGTTTGTTTACTATTGTTATGTTTCTTGGGCTCCAAGCTTGGTCATTGGTTTGATTTTAGTACACCCTTTGGGTACTTACTTAAGAAGCTTGTTTACTATTGTTATGTGTCTTGGGCTCCAAGCTCCTTGTTTAGCCCATAGTTGGTTAATATGCTTCATTTTGGGTCCTACATGTCTAGGTACATTTAGGTAAGTTTAATTGAGATTCCACTAAGTAAAGTCTTCATTAACCATCCCTGTTTTTTTATAAAAAAGTGAACCTTGAATTTAGTGGGAGGTATTGCATTTATATGTTGCAATTTGTGGAGGAAAGTTGATCTAGATTGGATCATTATATTATTTTTCATTTATCTTGATACTTTGAGATTGGAAAATTTGGAGGAATTAGCTTCCAAGGTTGTATTAATGGTTGTAATGTACCCCAAATTTACCAATAAGAAAAAAAAATGATAGGTACATTAAAACTCCTTTGCTCTACTATACTTGATTGGTTTAAAACTATAATCGTCCCTATCAGAATATGGCATATACCTATTCGTAGTTACAAGAGACTAAAGACAAGGTAGTTAACTTTTCCATGAAGTCCTGTCTATCAGAATAAGTCAGTACATGTGATAAAACTCTCTAAGGTTTAGACTATTCATGAAACTGTAATGTTGTGTCCACAAAGTCTAAAGTAATCTCTATTCTAACATGGTTTCTACCTTTACCAAGGGATACACAAAGTGTTTCACTAAAACTCCACCTTCAACCAAGACTTAGTATTTTCCACATCATATCCAATGAAGGAGTCTTTCACACTTACCACAACCAATACCTTATATTAAGTTGTCTTTTCTGATTTCTATCTTTATATCCCATGTATCAATACTTGTTTAGAAATGTTGTTGGATATACAATCCTTACCATATTTCTATATAGACATAAATATAGTACTTATATCTATAGTCACACAAGTCAACCTATTTATTGAGTTTCAAATATGTAAGCTATCATATGCCTTACCCAAAGTATTCAACTTGATCCACATATGACTATATACGGTCTACTTACAACAATTATACCCTTACTGTCTAACTGTTACATGTAGTGGACGTTCTTGTCCGTTTTTCATCAGCGTATTGAATCCAACCCTAATACTTACTGTCCAACATGAACCCAACTTAGTAAGGATTAGCACTAAAAACATTAAGGGCTTGGTTGAATGCGAAGTTAAGACTTGTCCATAAATATCATTAATTCTATGGTTGAAAGATATGAGGTTTCTGCACTATGCTGGTTCTAGGTTCGCGTGACCAATGTCAATATGCCATGCACGTTTATTCACATGCCCAACGTACCCAAAACATCCCCTTGCCATTACTTTGCAATACTATATCTCCCTGGGTAACTAATGTCTCATTTTTCCTTTGGCTCTATGCATTTTGTAAAACCACCCAGCGTTAACTCTACAATGCTTCTCCGTGTGTAAAAAACGACGACATGGAGGGTTCCTGCTCTGCGTAAGGCAAGAAATGGGTGCATGATCGTCTGGTTTCCTCCTCTACTAGGTAAGTCCACAAATGACTCTATCGCTTAAGCTATTTTTAGTAGATAAGGCAGTTCAGAAGGGTCAGTCGTATTTATGATTGTCTCTGCAACTATTCCCTATGGTTCCCGATTGAGGTTCTTCTTTTGATGTCAACTAAACTTTGAATGCATTCCATCCATTCTTTGTATAATATATATCCCCAACTCGTGGCGTATTATGATACCGCAAGTGTGACCTACCTCTACTGAGGATTTTTTTGTTGGGGACTGGTCTGAAACTTACACAAGCGATTTTAGCTTTCTAGTTCCAGAGTTGTCTGGTAATAAAAAATTAGGGTTATGTTTGCAAGAAATTATACCATGACTTCGCGCTTATCCTTATCGTTTATGTATTTGTTTTTTCTTAAACTATGCATGGAATAGCTATCGCCGAAAACTCCCGTGGTTAAAACCTGCTCGGGTTTTCTACAGTGACTCTTAAATCCATTTATGGTGTCCTGTATGAATAACTGTATATCATTATTCCCTATGTATTATGTCATAAATATATCTTACATTCGTGACGTGTTGACGGTTTTGTCGGCAAGACCGTGACCTCGATCTTCTCCTTATCACTTATACTTGCATTTTTATTTAGGCTGTTCACAACATGCCTCTCGCCCGAGAACCCCTTAGTTAATTTTTTTCCTACATTCACTCCTAGGTTCGCTTATGGTATTCTCTGTAGGCATAGGTTGTATATTTAGTATTTTTTTTTTATTATGTGATGAGTCTTCGAACTATCGACTCTTAAAAAAGTTGTGTATCTAAGACTTACTGTGAATTATTTCTCCCTCGAATCGCTGTAAATTCTTAAACCATTTTGTGTGGGTGCGGTAAGGTTTCTTGATACTGTGTAGTGTTGTACAAGAATTGTTACAGTCATAAGACTACCACCATGTGTAATTGTTCCAGAATTTAAACCGATTTAAAAGATTTACTCTAAGCTCTTTAAAAGATTTACTCTAAGCTCTCTGTTCTAGGATTTTGTGTTGAACTTGTCTATTTTCACTTCTTCTGCGTATAGAAACATAGTAATTGAAGTGGCCAACTTGGGAAATAAATTCCTTTGTGCGATATGCACTATAGTGTGTGAATTTTATCATTCTGGTTAAGAAATGTATTAAATGTTTAGCAATTTTTCTTTCTTGTTTATATTCCGGCACATACAGTTAATTCTTTTCATTACAAAACTAATGATGGGACCCATGTTTCCTTGCGAGGGTACCCATCAGTCATTTATGGGTCCACTCCTCCCCTTGGGATTGTGGACAGTTCGCTCAACGACGCCGATGGGAAATGCACCTATGCCCTACCTGAAGATAAGTATTATTCATGTATTGAATCTTCAATATTTATTTTCGTTGATTTATCTTAACATTGTTTGCTAATTCTCAATTTTCACCTTGGAGTACTTAAATCGTTCCGAGAAAATGGATCCACGAGATCGCCTCACTCGAAAGGTATTCGAGTTCCAACTCTTGGCGTTAAATCTAAATTCCAAGGGTTTGTTTATAGTGGTATAGGGTTTCACCCTAGGTTACTCCATTGTGATAGTTTTTATCCAGGTTTCGAAGGATAAACTAGTTAGATATATTTATAATTCTTTAATGGAATAAACATATGTAAAGGGAACACTTTATATTGAATATGATCCCATGATTACTCAGTTATGATAGCATGTGTTATCTCGAATATGGAATCTATGTTTGTGTATGGACCCTCACATATATAGAATGCAATTTCTCTTTAAAAATGAGGATTGCTATTTTTTCTATCTTTATTCTATGGTACTTGCACATAAACTAATATGGTATACTATATGTATTTTTATGTACATAAATACATCTATGTCATTATTTGGATATACACACAGTCAGCTAGTATTCACTTATAATCTTTAAGAATACAACCAACAATTATAACATTCTTTATGCCTAGTCCAACATATACACATATTACTATTTATACATATATATACATAAATCAATTTCATTAACAGTTAAAAATTTGACAATAGATTTCTTATCTTTACTCAATGAATAAAATCAACCTGTAAGGAATTATCATACAATCCATTTCATTCTACCAGCTATTAATCAACAAAACATTCAACAAGGAAACAAGTAGATGTATATATATTAATAAAGTGTTGGGACAACAAATGGAACAACAAAGTTCCACCCAACCGTAGAACAGAACAACCAAACTACTTGCTTCGTTCACCCCTAGCCTGACCATGAGTCCATAAGGGCGAATTCCAATGATCCTCTTTCGCTATAGTCATCTTTCATATCAGAAATCGCCTTGCCTCACACTCCAAAGAGTGTTCATAGCAGCAAGTGATATCCTTTCTCCAGCATACTAAGCAACGACCTGCCTCCTCCCATATGTTTTATATCATGAGCATCTTATGCCTAGGTCTTTTTCCCCCGTTGGGAATTTTTGCAGTTTTATAAATCCCTGATTTCCAGGGGTTGCTAATGGCCAAATTCCTCATTTTCCACTTGTAAAATTCATCCCTGAGGTAAATCAACTTTGTTCCTATGACATTCCCCAAGATAAAATATTTTGGAAATTTATTCAGTTTTTGGTAAATTCGAATTTGGAAAAGTTTTGTCATTTATGGCAATTCTGAATTTTGAATTTGTTCACTGTAATAAATTATTATGACTGTCGGGCAGAGATCTGATTTGACCCAACTAACTATTGGACAATGACACTTGTTTAAAAATAGAATATTTTATATTGATTGTAGGAAGACTAATGGAACAACCATGTTAAAAGTAGCTGACCGTGACTCCATGAGTGGGGAACATGTTGGAACTACCCCTGGGTTGATCTTTACAAGTGGAAAATTAGTGATTTGTCCATTGGCAGCCCCTGAAAATCATGGATTTAGGAAGCTGTGAAAATTCCGAAGGAAGGGAAAAGACCTAGGCAAGTTACAAATAAGCATATGTGAGGAGGCAAGACGCGGCTAAGTATGCTGGGAAAAAGTCTATTGATTTTTCTTTTTTTCACTTGCTGTTATGAACACTAGAAGGGTGTGAGGCAAGGGGAAAAGTGACTGAATTGAAGGACAATGTTGTAGAGGGATTTCCAAGTTTTCCCTTATGGAATCATGGTCAGGCTAGGGGGTGAATCAAGCAAGTAATCGTGGTTTTTCCCTTTGTTTTATCCGTGAGTTTAGTTCCGATATGCTACTCTAAACTCTATCTGTCTGAATGATTTTGTATAGGATGTACTGTACATGTTATAGCTAAACAAAAATGAGTTATAGCATCTGTTTTAATGATCGTATAATTGTTGTATGTCTTTTTCTATATCTAAATATTCAGTATTCTCCCTCTGTTAGACGAATTGGTTATTGATATAGTGGGATCCTTAAAGATGGTATGCATACAATAACCTAGAAAAGGGCTGTTTGAATTCATGAATTATACAGTCTTGTTAACTATCAGATAGGTACACATAAATTCTGGAATCATCCCTTAAGGAATCCTCTACTATGGAATTTAGAACCTGTATGTAAATAAAAACATATGATATCCTCATCGAATTCAGTAAATAGACTATAGAATTTAATTGTGGAAATATTTTCGGAAATCAAACTTTGAAGAGAATCGAATATGTATCAATGAACAAATAGAACTATTATATGCATAAGTATATTTCATTCTGTAATTTAATTCAAAAAAAAAGGAAACAAAATTCACATATACAGTCTAGAATGATGAAGCATATGGGAATGGACATAATCCGAGTAAGACTACCCTAAACTGGACGATATAATCATGCTAGGATCATACTACAGGAAATAAAATCAATGATTTCACTCATACATCATCAACGTTTTGATACCTCTTACATATGCTATGCGCATAAAGAAAACAAGAATTTCATGGCTATGGCATTACCATTTAGAATATCTATCAAACAATTGCATCATATTTTACAGAAAGATATTTCAAAAAAAATTTAGATTAATGCAATCGATTCGGAGGATACAATCTATCAAAAGGAAAAGACTTCTACAAAATAAACGCAGATATTTGGAGTGTTAAACCCCGCCTCCGAATGATCTCCTTTGGGGTAAATTCCAAATAAACATTTTCGATAATGAGAGACTATCCATACAGACATCAACAAAGTCCAGTAATGATGGCTATTATAACTATTTAAATATTTCTGAATACCTTTAAATTACAAAAGTAATGTACAGAACATTGAGGATAAGCTTTTTCCAAATAGAAAATAATGTCCCTACATTACTAAGATTAACATATATAAGAGTTTCCCAAACAAGTAAACGTAGAGTTGTTTCGCCATTTCTAGTATTTGGGTTATCAGTCTTTCCCTACATCAAATTCGACTATATATATATAGCCCTAAATGGATCTTTAACAAAAAACAAAATGGGATTTAACCCCTCAGATATCCGGCACATGAAATCGGTGCATATGTGATACTTCTAACAATAGAAAGCTACGAATAGAATCGTGACCTCCATGCTTGAGTTAAGAAGCGAGTTGAGAGCCACATGTTTTTTGGAACCCGAGTACCTTTGTCATGTTGAGCAGAGGCAGGTACCTGCACCAAGAAGTCGGCATCCCTGCATTCGACCATCACAGGAACTTTAAATTATAAAATTGAAAGTATAGTTTGATAACCACAGCTATGCCGGACTACTTAACATAAGGGCCGAAAATATCGCGGCCTCCAGTTGTCATGCCTCGTTTTGTAATCGACCATGGAAGAGGGGAGAATGATGTCTGGAACTTCTGGTGGGTACCGTCGCAACAAGCAGAGTCCCACCATTAATACAAAGATACCTATTTTTTTCACAGATTTAAACAAATACTTTGAAAGAGGAAATAGCATTGTGAATCAAGAAGTTCAATCTTTTATAAACAAAAACCCTGTATGAACAAAAATGAAGAATGTAAGGAACAACATCATACATATAGACAATATACGTTCTCGGGAAAGTACACCAACTCAGTAAGAGATAAATTACCGGTAGACCACTACTATACTACAAATAAAATGCATCAACCACAGAGAAGAACATATACGGTTGACCTTTTATTCTCCTAGAGCCTCTACACGACATAAGAATAAACCCTTTCTGTTCTACACAAGAGTGACTCCCAAAACAGTTACTAGTCATAGGGTAAAACAAAAGAACCAGAAGAATCCCACGGGACACAAACAGAGGATGCAAAATAGGACTTTAGGATCATGGTGGTATAGAGCAGTGACTCTCGGTAACAACCTCTTCTACAGTCGATATTAGAATGAAGTGAGAAAACACGTAGACTCTGAACCTAATATAGGAAGTAAAAAATTTTATAACCACACCATGAACCCTCTGGTTTCGAACTTAAGATATGACAGTTCCATTAGAATCTTACGAGGTAGTCGGATGTTGTCGTCGACTTCACCAATGATGGTCGTAGCGGTGGTAGAACTTCCATATGAAACAATGCATAATACAAAACCCTCCCCTTCGGAGTTACAAGGGCAAAAATGAGACTACCAAAACCTAAGAGGGACGAGTACGACCCTTGACAGCACGGAAGGTACAAGCCATGCGCTAGAGAAAAGTTGGCGCATCAGGATTGGGAAGAACATGAGGACGAGGCGTCCGGGTTGAGGATAGTAATACCTAATTAATTCCAGGACAAAGCCTTAACTCCTCATGACAGGTACACCTGCCTCCCTTAAATGTTGAAGATACGAAACTAAACAACAGTAAAACCATGACTCTCTAGTGAAACTAATCAGTCGCTATACTTTTGTCTTTGAAGTGTTCCTTTCATTACACCAACAGGACGAGGAGGGGTAGTTAATTTAGTTATGCCATGATCGATGCGGGACTGGTCGTGGTTCAGTTCGTTATGGTGGAGACAAATTGTATCATAACTAAAATGAAACCATAAGAGAAAACACATTGATAACCACTCATAAATCACCATTAATAACATTAGCCCATTCCTGGTACATATTACATTAGGATTGGATTTCTAATGTTGACTCAGCTAGATAGGAGTACAAACAATTAATCTCAGGGTTATAAAATTGTGTGCAAAGTCCAAATAGCCCGACTCTCTTAATTAGGGAAACATAAATTCAAATCCTAGTGTATGGGTGGATACATGTAAGTATTAATATATTTTTAGTAAGATATGGGAGTTAGGGAAAATTCTTGTATCCGATGGAACCTATCTTATGTGTTCAGTTAGTATGACAAAGGGTTACTCCAAGCCAAAAGGAAATGTAAGTACCCATCATACGAGATGATAAACTTTGGATAATTAGTGAATAATGTACCAAAGAATTTATTTTTATTTTTTTATGATAAATTGAGGAACATTACATATGGTATCAGAGCAAAAGATACAACACTGGGCCTGAACAGAATCACTGTAGTGCTTAGTATATATTCTATTTTAAATAAAAACTAATAAATCATTTGGTTACAAACATAAATCGTTTTCTGTTTTGGTGATTATGTATGGAAGCTCGGGACAATGCAGAAAATAGGATGGAAGAAAATCCAAAACAAAGACCTCCTGGACATACAAGGTAGAATAGTGACAAAAGCTCACCCACAGAAGTGTTGGAAACAATGAGAAACCTGATTGTTGAGCTACAGATCTTTAAAGCCGACAATGAAAAATTGAAGAAGGCACAGCAAGAACAAGAGGAGATAAACGAAGTCCTGCTGCACAGTATAGTGACCAACAAAATCCCAAAGGACAATAATAACGACGAAGAATTCAGCAAGAGAGATTCCAAGAAATCAGGGCCAGAAACAAAAAAAGGAGACAGTTCATTTGAAGGAACACCTCTAGTTGAGGATGGAACTAAAGCAGTCAGAAAAAGAAAACAAGTAGACCACCTTGAAGGAGAATTTAAAAAGATTAAACACCCTATATTTGATGGAGAATCCAGGATAGGAGAAGAAGTAGAGGCATGGTTGTTGGACATATAAAAATATTTCCAAATCTACAACTATTCCAGTAACATGAAGGTCAGGATGGTCATCTACAATATAAAAGGGAAGGCCAGTATTTGGTGGAAAGGTCTAAAATTGGCTAAGGGCCTAAAGGAGAAACAGTTGGAATGGTTTGACTTTAAGAAGTATTTCAAGAAATAATACCTTTTTGAAAATTATTATGAAAGGAAGATGAAATAATTTTATGAGTTACAACTCTGACAGATGACGATGGGGGACCTTATAAATAAATTTTTGGATCTGCTAAGGTTCGTACCGTACATCTGGGAGGATAAAGTAAAAATTTAGCGATTTCTAAGATGTCTACCACAGTCATACAAGGACATAATTGAGTTTGACAACCCCAAATCCTTAAGCGAAGTATTCTGAAAAACGTGAATGTGATATGACCAGTATAAACAACGGGCCTAGTTTCCCAAAGCCTAGAAGGATAAGAAACAAGATCGAATGAACCAGTGGAAGAAGGGGTACCAACCAGCTCCTTATCAGAATAAAACAAATAGTTTTCCAAGAAAGGATTTTCACTCCAATCCTCTGAATATGCAAGGCGACAGAAAACTGGTAAACCTGGGAACGAAGAGGTTTGGGGACAGCCCCCACTAGCCATTAAAGTGTTGGGAATGTGGAGAGCCTCATCTCAGGAGTAATTGCCCACATTTGAGTTCAAAAAACATAATTGTTGTTCATAACTTGCAAGAAGCCTCGATAGTGGGAGACGTGGACAGGAGCCTACATCGGATAAATGCAGCCATCAACGACCGACAAGCTGACTACCAGTCCTCTGTGGTAGAAATCAAAGGTAAAATCCATGAAACTCGAATTTTTGTTTTAATTGACCTAGGAGCAACATTAAGTTATATTATTCCGAAGGTAGTAGAGTCAAATAAACTTAAGAGACTGAAGCACGCAAAATCATGGCTTGTGCAACTAGTGACAGGTACTAAAAGGAAAGTAATTGACTATATTTTGGATTTTGAGTTCATCTTAGATGGTCAAACTATAAGGACTGATATGATCATCCTACCACTAGGATATTACGATATGATTATTGGGATGGATTGGTTGGAACGACACAAAGCAATATTAAATTGTTATACAAAGATACTTAGCTATAAAGATGATTCTGGCACTACCAGGAAAACCCAAGGTATACCAAAACCGGTATCAATCAAAAAAATTTCAACGATGCAACTAAAGAAATGTGTGAGAAAGGGATGTCAAGTCTATGCCATCCAAGTGACGAATCTAGCAGAAAAGGAGGATAAGTCAAAGTTGGAAGACTTTGTTGTCCTATATGATTTCAGAGACATGTTTGTGGATGAGACACCAGAATTACCCCCTAGAAGGGAAATAGACTTCTCCATAGATCTGTTACTTGGTTCTTCCTCTATCTCAAAGGCGCCTTACTGGATGAGTCTACCAGAACTGACAGGATTAAAAATACAATTACAGGAATTGTTGGGCAAAGAGTATATCAGACCGAGTGTCTCACCTTGGGGAGCAACAGTCCTCTTTGTGAAAAAGAAAGACGTTACTCTAAGACTATGTATTGATTATAGACAACTAAAAAAAATGACTATTAATAATAAATACCCCTTACCAAGGATAAATGATCTGTTCGATCAAGTAGGAGGGGCAAAGATCTTTTCAAAATTGGATTTACGATCCGGTTATCATCAAGTTCGGATAAAAGACGAGGACATAAACAAAACAACTTTTGAGACAAGATATGGACACTAGAAGTTTTTAGTCATACCTTTCAGACTCACTAACACCCCAGCCACATTTATGTGCCTAATGAACAATATTTTCAGTGAGTACCTGGACAAGTTCGTGGTAGTATTTATCGATGACATCCTGGTCTATTCAAAGAGGGAGGAGGAACATGAGGAACACTTGAGAATAGTTCTGCAAATGTTAAGGGAGCACAAACTGTATGCCACATTCGAAAAGTGTGACTTCTATCCAAAAGAGATACAATATCTTTGCCATGTAATTTTAGCAGAGGGCATTGCTGTAGACCTGGAAAAGACAAAATCCATTATGGACTGGCCGATACCTAAAGATGTAGCGGATATACGGTCATTCATGGGAATCACTAGATATTACCGCAGTTTTATAGAAGGGTTTTCCAAGATAGCTTACACTATCACATCATTACAAAGGAAAGAAATCAGGTTTGACTGGTCAGAGAAGTGTCAAGACAACTTCAACAAACTAAAGGAATTATTGACAACGACACCCATACTGAAAGTAGCAGACCCAGATAAAGATTTCACTGTATGTGTTGATGCAAGTAAAGAAAGACTAGGTGGTGTCCTAACTCGGGAAGGACACGTTATTTTTTATGAGTCCCCAAAATTAAAAGAACATGAGAAAAATTATGTCACTCATGACTTAGAATTGGCAGCAGTAATACACACCTTAAAAATGTGGCGACACTACATAATGGGCAGAAAATTTCTATTATTAACGGACAATAACAAGGTGAAATATCTATTTAACCAACCAGATCTTAACGCAATACAAGCAATATGGTTAGCCTTCTTGAGCGAATTTGACTTCGAGGTCAGACATATCAAGGGAATGGAAAATAAAGTAGCAGAAGAGTCCATGGGTTATTTGAGATGAATATCAGCAGGGCAAAAAGTGATCTAGAACAAAGAATAAGGACGGCATGTATTAATGACGAAAACTATACTAAAATAATGGTAGAATTACCGAACAGTACCGAAAACTCAGATAAACCAGATTTAAGTATCGACAAGAAGGGACTGCTATGATTTAAAAATAGACTTTACATACTAGATTCAACAGAGTTAAAATTAACAGTCTTGGACGAAGTGCATAAGAAACCGTATTCTGGCCACCCAGGTTACCAGAAGACGATAACCGCACTTAGGAAGCTATTTTATTGGCCTAACATGAAGGGCGAAACAGTAGAATACTTGGCTAGGTGCCAATATTTTCAAGAGGTTAAGGCCGAGAACCAACATCCAACCGGCCTATTACAGCCATTACCAGTACCAGAATGGAAATGGGAGACTATATCGCTCGACTTTATAACGGGTTTGCCTAAAAATCAGAAACAAAATGATTCTATCATGGTCGTAATCGAGAAACTCAGTAAGTCTGTACACTTTATTCTTGTAAATTCTATTGTTAAAGCTATAAACATTGCTGAAATATTTATGAAAGAAATTTTTAGATTGCATGGTATTCCTAAAATGGTGATTTCAGATAGAGACGTAAAATTCACGTCCTCCTTTTGGAAGGAATTGTTTGTAGGGATAAATACCAATTTGAATTTCAGTACGAGTTATCATCAACAAACGGATGGGAAAACCGAAAGGACAATTCAAATCATAGAGGATATGTTTCACATGTACGTAAGAACGAAACCGAACAAGTGGGAGGACTATATACACTTGGTAGAATTTGCATATAACAATGGGTACCAAACTTCAACAAAATTGAGCCCTTTCGAAGTATTGTACGGTAGGAAGTGTACAACTCCAATTAGCTAGGATAATCTAGATGAGAGACTTATGGTTGGACCAAAGATGCTCCAGGAAATGGAGAACATGGTAAGAAAGGTACAACAAAACATGAAGGAAGCACACGACAGGCATAAGAGCTATGCAGATCAGAAAAGAAGACACTTAGAGTTTCAAGCGGGAGACCATGTGTACTTGAAGGTCAAAGCCTAAAAAAGCTCGTTGAAGTTAGGAAACTGTGCCAAGTTGGCACCCAGGTTTTGTGGACCCTTCGAGATACTAGCTCGAATTAGACCCGTAGCATATCAACTTGCGTTTCCAACCAATCTAAGAATTCATAATGTATTTCATGTTTCTTTATTGAAAACATATGTTCACGACCCTACTCATATGAATGATTAGAACTTGGTAGAGGTGGAACCCGAAGGCGAATTCCAAGTGGAACCCCTATGCATTGTGGACCGGATATAAATAGCGCTTCGGAACAGAGTCGTCGCTCAGGTAAAGGTGCAATGGAAGCACTTTAGTCCTGATGAGGCCACTTGGGAATTGGAGGGAGATTTGCGGAAATCTCATCCAATATTGTTCCAAGAAAGGAACAAACACTGAAGATATTGTTTTATTGAAGGGGGAAAGCATGTGACATCCCCCAAAATAAAATATTTGGGAAATTTAAATTTATGGGAAATTTATTCCGTTTTTGGTAAATTCGAGTTTGGAAAATTTTTGCCATTTATGGCAACTTCGAATTTCGAATTTGTTAATTGTAAAAAATTATTATGACTATTGGGCAGAGATCTGATTTGACCCAACTAACTATTTGACAATGAAACTTGTTTAAAAACATAATATTTTATATTGATTGTAGGAAGACAAATGGAACAACCATGTTAAAAGTAGCTGACCATGACTCCATGAGTGGGGAACATGTCGGAACTACCCCTGGGCAGATTTTTACAAGTGTCAAATTAGTGATTTGGCCATTGGAAGCCCCTGAAAATTAGGGATTTAGGAAGCTGTGAAAATTCCCAAGGAAGGGAAAAGACCTAGGCAAGTTACAAATAAGCATATGCGAGGAGGCAGGACATGGCTAAGTATGCTGGGAAAGAGTCTATTGATTTTTCTTTTTTTCACTTGTTGTTATGAAAACTAGAAGGGTGTGAGGCAAGGGGAAAAGTGACTGAATTGAAGGACAGTGTTGTAGAGGGATTTCCAAGTTCACCCATATGGACTCATGGTCAGGCTAGGGGATGAATCGGGAAACTAATCGTGGCTACTCGGTTATACGGTTGGGAGGAACATGGTTGTTCCCTTTGTTTTCTCCGCAAGTTTAGTTCAGATATGCTACTCTAAACTCTATATGTCTTAATGATTTTATATTGGATGTACTGTACATGTTATAGCTAAACATAAATGAGTTATAGCATCTATTTTAATGATTGTATAATTGTTGTAAGTCTTTTTCTATATCTAAATATTCAATATTCTGCCTCTATTGGACGAATTGGTTATTGATATAGTGGGATCCTTAAAGCTGGTATGCATGCAATAACCTAGACAAGGGCTGTTCAAATTCATGAATTATACAGTCCTGTTAACTATCAGATAGTTACACATAAATTCTGGAATCATCCCTTAAGGAATCCTCTACTATGGAATTTAGAACCTGTATGTAAATAAAAACATATGATATCCTCATCGAATTCAGTAAATAGACTGTAGGATTTAATTGTGGAATTATTTCCGGAAATCAAACTTTAAACAAAATCGAGTATGTATCAATGAACAAACAGAACTATTATATGCATAAGTATATTTCATTCTGTAATTTAATTCAAAAAAAAAGGAAACAAAATTCACATATACAGTCTAGAATGATGAAGCATATGGGAATGGACATAATCCAAGGAGTAAGACTAACCTAAATTGGACGATATAATCATGCTAGGATCATACTACAGGAAAGCAAATCAATGATTTCACTGATACATCATCAACGTTTTGATACCTCTTACATATGCTATGCGTAGAAAGAAAACAAGAATTTCATGGCTGTGGCATTACCATTTAGAATATCTATCAAACAATTGCATCATATTTTACAGAAAGATATTTAAAAAAAAATTCAGATTAATGCAATCAATTCGGAGGATACAATCTATCAAAGGGACAAGAATTCTACAAAATAAACGCAAAGATTTGGAGTGTGAAACCCCGCCTCCGAATGATCTCCTTTGGGGTAAATTCCAAATAAACAGTTTCGATAATGAGAGACTATCCATACAGACATCAACAAAGTCCAGTAATGATGTCTATTATAATTGTTTAAAGATTTCTGACTACCTTTAAATTATAGAAGTAATGTACAGAATGTCGAGGATAAGCTTTTTCCAAATAGAAAATAATGTCCCTACATTACTAAGATTAACATATATAAGAGTTTCCCAAACAAGTAAACTTAGAGTTGTTTCTCCATTTCTAGTATTTGGGTTATGAGTCTTTTCCTACATCAAATTTGACTATATATATATATATATATAGCCCTAAATGGATCTTTAACAAAAAACAAAACGGGATTTAACCGCTCAGATATCCAACACAGGAAATTGGTGCATAAGTGATGTTACTTCTAACAACAAAAAGCTACGATCAAAAGCATGACCTCCATGCTTGAGTTAAGAAGCGAGTTGGGAGCCACATTTTTTTTGGAACACAAGTACCTTTGTCACGTTGAGCAGAGGTCGGTACCTGCGTCGAGA
Organism: Picea engelmannii; assembly: GCA_009831015.1. Taxonomy (NCBI): domain Eukaryota; kingdom Viridiplantae; phylum Streptophyta; class Pinopsida; order Pinales; family Pinaceae; genus Picea; species Picea engelmannii. The sequence continues at coordinate 585,599 of ML782305.1, forward strand.
ATTGGGCATCCTTGTATTCGGCCATCACAGGAAAACTTTAGTAAAGTACAGAATAGAACTTTAAATTATAAAATTGAAAGTATAGTTTAATAACCACAGCTATGCCGGACTACTTAACGTAAGGGCCGAAAACGCCGTGACCTCTAGTTGTCGTGCCTGGTTTTGTAGTCAACCATGGCCGAGGGGAGAATGGTGTCTGGAAATTCTGGTGGGTACCCTTGCAACAAGCAGAGTCCCACCATTAATACAAAGATACCCATTTTTGTCACATATTTAAACAAATACTTTGAAAGAGGAAATAGCATTGCAAATCAAGAAGTTCAATCTTTTATAAATAAAAATCCTTTATGAACAAAAATGGAGACTGTAAGGAATGACATCATACATATAGACAATAGATGTTCTCGGGAAAGTACATCAACTCAGTAAGAGATAAATTACGAGTAGACCACCACTATACTACAAATAAAATGCATCAACCACACAGAAGAACATATATGGTTGACCTTTTATTCTCCTGGAGCCTCTACACGACATAAGAATAAACCCTTTCTGTGCTACAGAAAAGTGACTCCCAAAACAATTACTAGTCATAGGGTAAAACAAAAGAACCGGAAGAATCCCACGGGATGCAAAATAGGACTTTAGGATCACGGTGGTATAGAGGAGTGACTCTCGGTAACAACCTCTTCTACAGTCGATATTAAAATTAAGGGAGAAAACGCGTAGACTTTGAACCTAATATAGGAAGTAAAGATTTTTCATAACCACACCATGAACCCTCTGGTTTCGAGCATAAGATACGACAGTTCCATTAGAATCTTACCAGGTAGTCGGATGTTGTTGCTAACTTCACCAATGATGGACGTATAGGCGGTAGCACTTCCCTGTGGAACAATGCATAATAGAGAACCCTCCCCTTCAGAGTTACAAGGGAAGAAATGAGACCGCCAAAAATTAAGAGGGACGAGTACCACCCTTGATAACACAGGAGGTACAAGCCATGCGCCAGGGCAAAGTTGTCACATCAGGATTGGGAAGAACAGGAGGATGAGGCGTCGGGACTGAGGATAGTAAGACCTAATTAATTCCAAGACAGACCTTTAACTCCTCTTGACAGGCACACCTGCCTCCTTTAAATGTTGAAGATACGAAACTAAACAACAGTAAAACCATGACTATCCAGGGAAACTAATCGGTCGCTATACTTTTGTCTTTGAAGTGTTTCTTCCATTACACCAACAGGACGAGGAGGGGTAGTTAATTTAGTTACGCAATGATCGATGTAAGACTCGCCGTGGTTCAGTTCGTTATGGTGGAGACAAATTGTACAATAACTAAAACAAAACCATCAGAGAAAATGCATTGATAGCCACTCATAAATCACCATTAATAGCATTAGCCCATTCCTGGTACATATTACATTAGGATTGGATTTCTAATGTCGACACAGCTAGATAGGAGTACAAACAATTAATCTCAGGGTTATAAAATTGCAAAGTCCAAATACCCTGACTCTCTTAATTAGGGAAACAAAAATTCAAATCCTAGTGTATGGGTGGATACATGTAAGTATTAATATATTTTTAGTAAGATATAGGAGTTAAGGAAAATGCTTGTATCCGATGGAACCTCTCTTATGTGTTAATTTAGTATGACAAAGGGTTACTCCAAGCCAAAAGGAAATGTAAGTACCCATCATACGAGATGATAAACTTTGGATAATTAGTAAAAAATGTACCAAATAATTTTTTATTTTTTTTTAAGATAAATTGAGGAACATTACAGTTCCCCACTCATGGAATCATGGTCATCAATTTTCAACCTAGTTGTTCCATTTTTTCTTCAACAATTAATATATAAAAAGATCTATCTTTTACATGTGTCATAGTCAAAGAGTTATTTGGGAAAACCAAATCTTTGCTCAAGAATCACAATAATTAATTACAAATAGTCAAATTCCAAATTCAGAATTGCGATAAATGGCAATAATTCTCCAAATACGAATTTGCCAAAAACGGAAAGAAAATTTCGAAGCGCATACAAGATTTAATAATTAATTGTTTTGGGGGATATTACATCCTCTCCCCCTTCAGTACAACACTATCCCCAGTTTTCGTTCCTTTCTCAGAACAGGTTTGGATAAGATTTATGAAAATCTTTCTTCAATTCCCAAGTGGCCTCCTCAAGACTAAAGTGATTCCATTTCACTTTTACCTGGGCGATGGCTCTGTTCCATAGTAGTGTTTCTTTCTTGTCCACAATGTGCAGAGGTTCCACTTGGAACTCACCTTCTTGTTCCACCTGCACTATGTTCCAATCAATGATGTGAGTAGGATCATAAACATACTTTTTTAACAAAGAAACATGAAATATATTATGAACTTTTAAATTTGTAGGAAGTGCAAGTTGATATGCCACGGGTCCAATTTGAGCTAAGATCTTGAAGGGGCCACAAAACCTCGGCATCAAGTTTGAACATTTTCCTATATTTAATGAACTTCTTCTTGCTTTGACTTTTAAATACACGTGGTCTCCACCTTGGAATTCCTGGTGTGTTCTTTTAAGATCCGTGTAGCCTTTCTCCCTTTCTTGTGCCTCTTTTAAATTTTGTTGTACTTTTCTTATAGTTTTCTTCATTTCCTGGAGCATTTTTGGTCCCATCATGAGTCTTTCAACTGGGTTATCCCATCTAATTAGATTTGTACACTTTCTGTTGTAAAGTACTTCGAAGGGTATCATCTTAGCCGACGTCTAATCACCATTATTGTATGAAAATTCCACTAAGTGTAGGTATTCCTCCCACTTAGTTGGTTTCGTCCTTAGATACATTCGTAACATATCTTACACAATTTGGTTGGTTCGTTCAGTTTTCCCATCCGTTTTTGGATGGTAGCTTTTGCTAAAATTCAGGTTTGTATTCAATCCTGCAAACAATTCTTTCAAAAAATTGGATGTAAATTTGACATCTCTATCCGAAATCACCATTTTAGGAATACCATGGAGTGTAAAAGTTTCCTTCATAGATATTTCAACGATGTTAATATATTTATAAGTAGATGTAAGAGGAATAAAATGTGCAGAAATGCTAAGTTTATCAATTAATGCCATAATTGAATCATTTTGTTTTTTAGTTTTAGGCAAACCTGTGATAAAATCCAAGGGGATAGTATCCCACTTCCATTCTGGTATAGGTAGAGGCTATAATAGGTCAGTTGGGTGCTGGTGTTCATCCTTCACTTGTTGAGATTATAGGCACTTAGATAAGTATTATGTTCTCTCACCTTTCATTTTAGGCCAATAAAACAACTTCTTCAATGTTGTTACCATTTTCTGGTATCCTGAATGACCAGAATATGGATTCTTGTGTACTTTATCCAAAATTGTTAGCTTTAATTCAACATAATCTAGTATGTACAACCTATTTTTGAATCTTAGTAGTCCATTTCTGTCCAAACTCATATCTGTTCTCTCTAAATTTTATGCATTAGTTTGTAAATCTGCCACTGTTTTGATGTATTTTTCGTCATTACTACTTGCGGATTTTATCTTTTGTTCAATGTCGCTTTCTCCCTTGCTAATATTTATCTCAAACAACCCATGAATTCTCCTACTTAAGGCATATGCCACTTTGTTTTCCTTACCCTTGATGTGTCTTACCTTGAAATCGAATTCACTCAAGAAGGCCAACCATGTTGCTTGCATTGCGTTAAGATTTCGATGACAGAATTAAGAATTTCACACCACTCTTATCGGTTAGTAACATAAATTTTCTGCCCATTATATAGTATCGCCACATTTTTAATGCATGAATTGCATTTGCTAATTCCAGTTCACGTGTGACGTAATTTCGTTCATGCTCTTTTATTTTTCGTGACTCGTAACAAATAATGTGGCCTTCTTGAGTTAGGACACCTCCCAAACCTTTGTTTCTCGCATCCATGTAGAGTGTAAAGTCTTTATCATGGTCTTCTACCTTTAAAATAGGTGTGATGGTTAACAGTTTCTTTAACTTATTAAAACTATCCTCACACTTCTGCGACCAAATAAGCTTGATCCCCTTTTTTTGTAAGGATGTGATTGGGTATGCAATCTTTGAGAATCCCTCGATAAATCTGCGGTAGTAACTGATAATTCCCATGAATGACCGGATGCCTGCCACATCCTTAGGGATAGTCCATTCCATGATGTATCTTATCTTTTCTGGGACTTCTGCAATACCTTCTTCAGATATTACATGTCCTAGGTACTATATTCTCTTTTGGTAAAAGTCACATTTGTCAAATTTTGCATACAACTTGTGTTTTCTTAGGTTTTTCAATACTATCCTTAGATGTTCTTCATGTTCTTCTTCCATTTTTTAATACACTAGAATGCCGTCAATAAATACCAACACAAAATTATCCAAATATTGACTGAAAATGCTATTCATTAGACACATAAATGTTGTCAATGCGTTAGTGAGAACAAACGGAATAACAACAAACTCATAATGTCCATATCTTCTTTCTCCATCTCTTGGGCACATTGAAATGTGTGTTCTTTCTCCTCTTCACCAATCTGATCAATCTAAACTTTCATGTTATATTCATCTACTGTGGCATTAGTTGGCCACTCACCATTGAATTGCTTCTCATCTTCCTTCTCCGACAAATTGACTTCTGTCATCTCCTCTTATGTTGGTTTAACTCCAACTTCCTCCAGCTATTCCCTAGGCTGGTATGTTCCTCCAACAATTTCCAATTTGGCATGTTGGAGATGCCTACTTGTCATATTTACCCTCCTCTCCAGGGCTTCTAGTTTCTCATACAACTCAGCAAAATCTATGCTGTATTCTTTCTCTTCTGTTGCAGTCTCTAGTGTTGCAATCATCTCTTGTTTAGCCCACGGAATGGAAATTTTGAGAAATTCTACAGAATTCTCTTCTCCTAAAATCTGCATGACTATCTCTTGGAAACCATCTTTTGGTTTTGGATTGTCCAACGAATCCTCCACCATCTTCAACTCTTTCTCCCATCGAGTGAACAATTCATATGAATTCTCATCTTTTTCTGTTGGGGAAAACATTAGTGTCTTCTTCTCCTCTTTGACAGTCTTTGTTGGTTGTCTTTCCTCTGTTGCACCTACATCACAGACACAGTTACCTTAGAATCACTTGTCTCCATGGTATATTTCTTGGATTCTTATTTCACTATCTCCTCATGCGCAACGCTTATATTAGCCTCTGCTGGATTATTTGGCAGGAATATTTGAATTCCCCCAATGATCAGAACACACCTTTGATCTTCTTCCATCGACACTCCTTGTTGATATGAACTCTCAACTGAGTTAATCTCTTCTCCCTTTCCTACCTAAGAACTTGGGTTTTTCTCTTTGTCCACCTGGCAGTGTATGAGAGCAATCGATCCCATCTCATTGCCCACTTGGAAATTTAAACTTTCAACACTGCTCCTCTTGCAGTATATGACCCCTTCCACTGACCTCTTTATATTTCCCACCTGGAAACTTGAAAGTCCATTTTTTCCCTCCTGACACTTTATGAGATTTCATCCAAGTCTCATATCATTGCCCACCAGGCAATATGAATTTCCATTGCTCTCCTCCCGAACAGTCTATGATATCCTCCAACGATCTCTCTTCATTTCCCACATGGTAATATGAAAATCCATCTCTCCTCTCCTCGCAGTTTATGGGATCTTTATCTGATCTCAACTGCTCCCCATCACTAAGGTGTCTCCCAATTTATGGTTCATGGATGTGAATCAGTTTCTTCTCTATGTCACTAAGGATTTCAACATGCCTCAACCACTTCCTCAACTCTTGTTGTTGTTTTCTGGCCAACAACTTTTGAACATGTCATTTTACCTTGATGTTCAGAGGCCATTTGTACCTTTAGTGGACCTTTGTCTCGTGCTGCATCTTCAATGTCAGTTGTTCTATTCTTGCTCTTATCTCAATGAGTTCATTGTCAATTTTTTCCTTACTTTTCTTCTTGAGGTCCTCTCCTCGACCAAACTTGTGGCCTTGAGTATCCGTCTTTTCTATCTTCAACCCTCCTGGCTATCTACCATTTTCTGCACCCCTTGCAACATTCTTTACAGAGCATCAATACTATGTCTACCCCTTCACCTGCTATCTACAGGTGAGCTTCAACTTATGATACCATTTGATGTCATTAGATTATCTCTATTCACCTTTTCACCTTTGCCTACAATCTGCAAACACAATTAACTTCTCGATACTACTTGGTGTAGTCAGATTGTCTTTTCCATCAACTTCATTTGAAATCTACAGACAAATCAATGTTGTTACCTCTTGATGATATCAGACTATATCCTTCATCTTTTTTCCTCTTTTGCCTGTTGTCTACAAGCAAAAATTCATCTCTGATACCACTTGATGCAGACACCCCCCTTCTCTCCTCAGGGCTGCATAAACTCCTAATCTAGTATCTTCAATTCCGAACCGAATTGTCTCTATGAGACCGTAATGTTCTCATTTTTGAATTAACGCATGTCCCTTACGTCCTCTGGCACAGGTTCTATGGAACCTGCCACCCTTCTTTTTAGCACTTTGGGTGCTCTTCAATTTGAGGGTGTTATCTCCTCTCCACTAGCCCCTTCCCACATATGCCCTGGGCTATGACCCCGCGCAAGTGAGTGATTGCGGGTGCGGCCAAAGGTGGTTTTATGCCAACTCGATTTTCACCCCGCAACTCACTACAAGGCGCTACGTATCCTTTTGTTGATACAGTGGTTGAAATTGTTGCCCGTCCTCAAAATTTTAGCTGACCCCGCAATTGACCGTGACCGTCGATCTTACAATCTTGATGGTGCTTCTGGACTGACGGATGAGATCTGTCTCTTGCAAACCAACAATTCAGATCTAATTCTCTCGAATTGGACTCTTGATATTTACTTCGAGTCTTTCGCGAGAGTCCACGGATTTATGCCACTAGCCCTCTCGATTGGAGATTGACGTTTACTTTGGGTCTTTACCGGAGATCCACAAATTCGCGCCACCTTTTTTTCAGATTTGACGGTCCATATCTACTTCGGATGATCAGATGCTTGAGATTTACATTGGACGATCCTACGGCCCCGAAATACTTCGGGACTTCGAAACTTTGACAACTTCCCTCTCTTGTGTGTGCAAAATGCTAAGGCTCACTCTCCCACATGAGCTTCCGACTTCCTTTGACTTAGAATATTTTCTAAGTATCCAAAGGCTTCGACCATTGCTCCTCCTTCGAGTCCATCTATTGGGTCTCTTATGATCTTATGAAAAGCGCTATCCCTTGTGAGCTTGATCCTTGGAGGATTTCGATACCCCAAGAGTTGCAGTACTCGACGACAATCTGCAAAACTGCCACTCCATACAGCTTGCTGGCTCCTCACATTTCCATCGTCGCGACTCCAATCTATGATGGTTGGGTACAAAATAATATTCAAGTTTTCAGCCATTGCAGCCTGGATATTCTTTTGGCCACGATAGTTCACAGGAAGCCATTAATAGTCGGCTTTCTGTCCTATGTCATGTAATTGACGTATATTCACATTATCCCAAACGTTCTCCAATTCCCACTTAATTCCCTCTGTTTCAATCGATCTAAACAGTACGCTAGAGATCAAGTGCTGCTGAACAACACCTTCATTTTCCCCGCATATCGCTTCTTCGTGTGAAAGGCCATCAGTTCCACTTCTTACCGTGGAAGATGCAAATGTTTCCCACACTATGCCTCTATTTATCGCGTTCTCTAGATGACTATCAACCCGCCGAAACATTTCTCTCGCAACCCGCTGAAACATTTCTCTCTCGAAATTGGTATTATCGGTATCTTTCTAAGAGATACGTTTAAACATTTCTCTCTCAAAATTGGGATTACCGGTATCTTTCTAAGAGATACGTTGAAACAATTCTCTCTCAAAATTGGTATTATCGGTATCTTTCTAAGAGATACGTTGAAGGAGGGGTTTGCGCTTTTGCCGCTAAGAAACTGACTGGATAATAGTGCGATCACACGACTTTCCTCCAATGACCTACGATATTGATCGTTAATGGTTTATATATTTACAATACTATTTTAGAAGTAATTTACGTAAAACCATGCTATTTTTCGCAGGCCGACAAAAAACATTGGCGAGCTTTCTTACCATTAGTTTGCCCCGTTTTATTTTTGGGGCTGACAGATAATGCGTTCCTAATCGCTCACTTATCCTAAATCCCAATCCCGACTAGATTCAACCATTTAATCATGTCCACGTACATTTAGGTAAGTTTAATTGAGATTCCATTAAGTAAAGACTTCATTAACCATCCCCATTTTTTTTATAAAAAAGTGAACCATGAATCTAGTGGGAGGTATTGCATTTATATGTTGCAATTTGTGGAGGAAAGTTGATCTAGATTGGATCATTATATTATTTTTCATTTATCTTGATGCTTTCAGATTGGAAAATTTGGAGGAATTAGCTTCCAAGGTTGTATTAATGGTTGTAATGTACCCCAAATTTACCAATAAAAAAAAAATGATAGGTACATTAAAACTCCTTTACTCTACTATACTTGATTGGTTTAAAACTATAATCATCACTATTAGAATATGGCATATACCTATTCGTAGTTACAAGAGAGTAAAGACAAGGTAGTTAACCTTTCCATGAAGTCGTGTCTATCACAATAAGTCGGTACATGTGATAAAACTCTCTAAGGTTTAGACTATTCACGAAACTGTAATGTTGTGTCCACAAAGTCTAAAGTAATCTCTATCCTAACATGGTTTCTACCTTTACCAAGGGATACACAAAGTGTTTCACTAAAACTCCACCTTCAACCAAGACTTAGTATTTTCCACATCATATCCAATGAAGGAGTCTTTCACACTTACCACAACCAATCCCTTATATTAAGTTGTCTTTTCTGATTTTTATCTTTATATCCCATGTATCAATACTTGTTTAGAAATGTTGTTGGATATACAATCCTTACCATATTTCTATATAGACATAAATATAGTACCTATATCTATAGTCACACAAGTCAACCTATTTCTTGAGTTTCAAATATGTAAGTTATCATATGCCTTACCCAAAGTATTGAACTTGATCCACATATGACTATATACGGTCTACTTACAACAATTATACCCTTACTGTATAATGCAATTCTAACAGTTACATGTAGTGGACGTTCTTGTCCATTTTTCATTAAAACTATGACATAGTAACTGACATGACTTAGTACACGTTAGTTGAACAACTAGAGCATATTGAATCCAACCCTAATACTTATTGTCCAACATGAAATTGCACCCAACTTAGTAACAGGGATTAACACTAACAACATTAAGGGCTCGGTTAAATGCGAAGTTAAGAGCATTTTGTAAAACCACCCAACGTTAACTCTGCAACGCTTCTCTATGTGTAAAAGTCGGCGAAATTGAGGGTTCCTGCTCTGTGTAAGGCAAGAAACGGGTGCACGATCGTCTGGTTTCCTCGAATACTAGGTAAGTCCACAAATGACTCTATCGTTTAAGCTATTTTTAGTAGATATGGCAGTTCGAAAGGGTCAGTCGTATTTATGATTGTCTCTGCAACTATTCCCTATGGTTTCCGATTGAGATTATTCTTTTTCTATCAAATACAATTTGAATGCATTCCATCCATTCTCTATATAATATATATCCCCAACTCGTGGCGTATTATGATACCGCAAGTGTGAACTACCTCTACTAAGGATATTTTGTTGGGGACTCGTCTGAAACTTACACATGCGATTTTAGCTTTCTAGTTGCAGAGTTGTCTGGTAATAAAAAAATAGGGTTATGTTTGCAAGAAATTATACCATGACTTCACGCTTCTCCTTATCGTTTATGTATTTGTTTTGTCTTAAACTATGCATGGAATACCTATCATGTGGTTAACACCTGCTCGGGTTTTCTACAGTGACTCTTAAATCCATTTATGGTGTCCTCTATGAATAATTGTATATCATTATTCCCTATGTATTATGTCATAAATATATCTTACATTCGTGACGTGTTGACGGTTTTGTCGGCAAGACCGTGACCTCGATCTTCTCTTTATCACTTATACTACCATTTTTATTTAGGTTGTTCATAGCATGCCTCTCGCCCGAGAACCCCTTGGTTAAATTTTTTCCTACAGTCACTCCTAGGTTCACTTATGGTATTCACTGTAGGCATAGGTTGTATATTTAGTATTTTTGTTTTATTATGTGATGAGTCTTCAAACTATCGGCTCTTGAAAAAGTTGTGTATCTAAGACTTACTGTGAATTATTTCTCCCTCGAATTAAACACTGTAAATTCTTAAACCTTTTTGTGTGGGTGCGGTAAGGTTTCTTGATACCGTGTAATGTTTAGTCCTTGTACAGGAATTGTTACAATCATAATACTACCACCGTGTGTAATTGTTCCAGAATTTAAACCGATTTAAAAGATTTACTCTAAGCTCTCTCTTCTTGGATTTTGTGTTGAACTTGTCTATTTTCACTTCTTCTACGTAAAGAAACATAGTAATTGAAGTACCCAACTTGGGAAATAAATGCCTCTGTGGGATATGCACTATAGTGTGTGAATTTTATCATTCTGGTTAAGAAATGTATTAAATGTTTAGCAATGTTTCTTTCTTGTTTACATTTCGACACATACAGTTAATTCTTTTCATTACAAAACTAATGATGGGACCCATGTTTCCTTGCGAGGGTACCCATCAGTCATTTATGGGTCCACTCCTCCCCTTCGGACTGTGCAACGCCGATGGGAATGCACATGTGCCCTACTTGAAGCTAAGTATTATTCATGTATTGAATCTTCAATATTTATTTTCGTTGATTTATCTTAACATTGTTTGCTAATTCTCAATTTTCCCCTTGGAGTTCCGAGAAAATGGATCCACGAGATCGCCTCACTCGAAAGGTATTCAAGTTCCAACTCTTGGCGTTAAATCTAAATTCCGAGGGTCTGTTTATAGTGGTATAGGGTTCCACCGTAGGGTACTCCACTGTGATAGTTTTTATCCAGGTTTCCAAGGATAAACTGGTTAGATGTATTTAGAATTCTTTAATGGAATAAACATATGTAAAGGGAACACCTATATTGAATACAATCCCATGATTACTCAGTTATGATAGCATGTGTTATCTCGAATATGGAATCTATGTTTATGTATGGACCCTCACATATATAGAATGCAATTTCTCTTTAAAAATGAGGACTGTTATTTTTTCTATCTTTATTCTATGGTACTTGCACATAAACTAATATGGTATACTGCATGTATTTTTATGTACATAAATATATCTATGTCTTTATTTGGATATACACACAATCATATGGTATGCACTTATAATCTTTAAGAATACAACCAACAATTATAACATTCTTTATGCCTAGTCCAACATATACACGTATTACTATCTATACATATATATACATAACTCAATTTCATTAACAGTTAAAAATTTGACAATAGATTTCTTATCTTTACTAAATGAATAAAATCAACCTCTAAGGAATTATCATACAATCCATTTCATTCTACCAGCTATTAATCAAAAAAACATTCAACAAGGAAACAAGTAGATGTACATATCTTAATAAAGTGTTGAGACAACAAATGGAACAACAAAGTTCGACCCAACTGTAGAACAAAACAACCAAACTACTTGCTTCGTTCACCCCTAGCCTGACCATGAGTCCATAAGGGCGAATTCCAATGATCCTCTTTCACTATAGTCATCTTTCAGATCAGAATTCCCCTTGCCTCACACTCCAAAGAGTGTTCATAGTAGCAAGTGATATCCTTTCCCCAGCATACTAAGCAACTGCCTACCTCCTTCCATATGTTGCATATCATGAGCATCTTGTGCCTAGGTCTTTTTCCCCCATTGGGAATTTTTGCAATTTTATAAATCCCTAATTTTTCAGGGGCAGCTAGTGGCCAAATTCTTCATTTTCCACTCGTGACATTCCCCAAAATAAAATATTTTGGAAATTTAAATTTTTGGGAAATTTATTCTGTTTTTGGTAAATTCGAATTTGGAATTTTTTTTCCATTTATGGCAATTCCGAATGTTGAATTTGTTAATTGTAATAAATTATTATGACTGTTGGGAAGAGATTTGATTTGACCCAACTAACTATTTGACAATGACACTTGTTTAAAAACAAAATATTTTGTATTGATTGCAGGAAGACAAATGGAACAGTCATGTTAAAAGTAGCTGACCATGACTCCATGAGTGGGGAACATGTTGGAACTACCCCTGGGATGATTTTTACAAGTGGAAATTTAGTGATTTTGCCATTGGTAGCCCCTGAAAATCAGGGATTTAGGAAGCTGCGAAAATTCCCAAGGAAGGGAAAAGACCCAGGCAAGTTACAAATAAGCATATGTGAGGAGGCAGGACGTGGCTAAGTATGCTGGTAAAGAGTCTAATGATTTTTATTTTTTTCACTCGCTGTTATGAACACTGGAAGGGTGTGAGGCAAGGGGAAAAGTGACTGAATTGAAGGACAATGCTATAGATGGATTTCCAAGTTCACCCTTATGGACTCATGGTCAGGCTAGGGGGTGAATCGGACAAGTAATCGTGGCTGCTCGATTCTACGGTTGGGAGGAACGTGGATGTTCCCTTTGTTTTCTCCACAAGTTTAGTTCAGATATGCTACTCTAAACTCTATTAGTCTGAATGATTTTATATTGGATGTACTGTACATTTTATAGCTAAATAGAAATGAGTTCTAGCATCTGTTTTAATGATCATATAATTGATGTAAGTCCTTTTCTATATCTAAATATTCAGTATTCTGCCTCTGTTGGATGAATTGGTTATTGATATAGTGGGATCCTTCAAGCTGGTATGCGTGCAATAACCTAGACAATGGTTGTTTGAATTCATGAATTATACAGTCCTCTTAACTATCGGATAGTTACACATAAATTCTAGAATGATCCCTTAAGGAGTACTCTACTATGGAATTTAGAACCTGTATGTAAATAAAAACATATGATATTTAAATCGAATTCAGTAAATAGAATGTAGGATTTCATTGTGGAAATATTTCCGGAAATCAAACTTTAAACAGAATCGAATATGTATCAATGAATGAACAAAACTATTATATGCATAAGTATATTTCATTCTATAATTTAATTCAAAAAAAAAGGAAACAAAATTCACATATACAGTCTAGAATGATGAACCATATGGGAATGGACATAATCCAAGGAGTAAGACTACCCTAAACTGGACGATATAATCATGCTAGGATCATACTACAGGAAAGAGAATCAATGATTTCGCTAATACATCATCAATGTTTTGATACCTCTTACATATACTGTGCGTAGAAAGAAAACAAGAATTTCATGGTTGTGGCATTACCATTTAGAATATATATCAAACAATTGCATCGTATATTAGATAAAGATATTTCAAAAAAAATTCAGAGTAATGCAATCGATTCAGAGGATACAATCTATCGAAAGGACAAGAATTCTACAAAATAAATACAGAGGTTTGGAGTGTGAAACCCTGCCTCCGAATGATCCCCTTTGGGGTAAATTCCAAATAAACAGTTTCAATAATGAGATACTATCCATATAGACATCAACAAAGTCCAGTAATGATGGCTATTATAACTGTTTAAAGATTTCTGAATACCTTTAAATTACAAAAGTAATGTACAGAACGCCAAGGATAATCTTTTTCCAAATAGAAAATAATGTCCCTACATTACTAAGATTAACATATATAAGAGTTTCCCAAACAAGTAAACTTAGAGTTGTTTCGCCATTTCTAGTATTTGGGTTATCAGTCTTTTCCTACATCAAATTCGACTATATATAACCCCTCAGATATTTGGCATAGGAAATCGGTGCATAAGTGATGTTACTTCTAAGAACAGAATCGTGACCTCCATGCTTGAGTTAAGAAGTGAGTTGAGGGCCACATTTTTTTTGGAACCCGAGTACCTTTGTCACGTTGAGGAGAGGACGTACATGTGCCGAGAAGTGGGCATCCCTGCATTCGACCATCACAGGAAAACTTTAGTAAAGTACAAAATAGAACTTTAAATTATAAAAATGAAAGTATAGTTTGATAACCACAGCTATGCCGGACTACTTAACTTAAGGGTCGAAAACGTCGCGACCTCCCGTTGCTGTGCCTAGTTTTGTAATCGACCATGGCCGAGGGGAGAATGGTGTCTGGAACTTCTGGTGGGTACCCTCGCAACAAGATGAGTCCCACCATTAATACAAAGATACCCATTTTTGTCACAGATTTAAACAAATACTTTGAAAGAGGAAATAACATTGTGAATCAAGAAGTTCAATCTTTTATAAACAAAAACCCTGTATGAACAAAAATAAAGAATGTAAGGAACGACATCATACATATAGCTAATAGACGTTCTCGGGAAAGTACCCCAACTCAGTAAGAGATAAATTACCAGTAGACCACCACTATACTACAAATAAAATGCATCAACCATAGAGAAGACCAGATATGGCTCACCTTTTATTTTCCTGGAGCCTCTAAACGACATAAGAATAAACCCTTTCTGTGCTACACAAGAGTGACTCCCAAAACAGTTACTAGTCACAGGGTAAAACAAAAGAACCAGAAGAATCCCACAGGACACAAACAGAGGAGGCAAAATAGGACTTTAGGATCATGGTGGTATAGAGAAGTGACTCTCGATAACAACCTCTTCTACAGTCGATATTAGAATGAAGGGAGAAAACGCGTAGACTCTGAACCTAATATAAGAAGTAAAGATTTTTCATAACCACACCATGAACCCTCCGGTTTTGAATTTAAGATACGACGGTCTCATTAGAATCTTACTAGGTAGTCGGATGTTTCTGCTGACTTCACCAATCATGGCCGCAGAGGCGGTAACACCTCCTTATGGAAAAATGCATAACACAAAACCCTCCCCTTCGGAGTTACAAGGGAAGAAATGAGCCCGCCAAAACCTAAGAGGGACGAGTACCACCCTTGACAGCACGGGAGGTACAAGCCATGCGCTAGGGAAAAGTTGGCGCATCAGGATTGGGAAGAACAGGAGGACGAGGTGTCAGGACTGAGGATAGTAAGAACTAATTAATTCCATGACATAGCCTTAACCCCTCCTGTCAGTACACCTGCCTTCCTTAAATGTTGAAGATACGAAACTAAACAACAGTAAAACCATGATTGTCCAGTGAAACTAATCAGTCGCTATAGTTTTTGTATTTGAAGTTTTTCTTCCATTACACCAACAGGATGAGGAGGGGTAGTTAATTTAGTTATGCAGTGATCGATGCAAGACTGGTCGGGGTTCAGTTCGTTATGGTGGAGAAAAATTGTATCATAACTAAAACGAAACCATCAGAGAAAACACATTGATAACCACTCATAAATCACCATTAATAGCATTAGCCCATTCCTGGTACGTATTACATTAGGATTGGATTTCTAATGTCGACACAGCTAGATAGGAGTATAAACAATTAATCTCAGGGTTATAAAATTGCGTGCAAAGTCCAAATAGCCTGACTCTCTTAATTAGGGAAACAGAAATTCCAATCCTAGTGTATGGGTGGATACATGTAAGTATTAATATCTTTTTAGTAAGATATAGGAGTTAGGGAAAATTCTTGTATCTGATGGAACCTCTCTTATGTGTTCAGTTAGTATGACAAAGGGTTACTCCAAGCCAAAAGGAAATGTAAGTACCCATCATACAAGATGATAAACATTGGATAATTAGTGAATAATGTACCAAAGATTTTTTATTTTTTTTATGATAAATTGAGGAACATTACATATGGTATCAGATAAAAAGTTACAACACTGGGCCTAAACAGGACCATTGTAGTGCTTAGTATATATATTTTTTTAAATAAAAACTAATAAATCGTTTGGTTACAAACATAAAACATTTTTTGTTTTGGTGATTAAGTATCACATCTTACGAAAATGCAAAAAATAGGATGGGAGAAAATCCACAACAAAGACCTCCTGGAGATACAAGGCAGATTAGTGACGGAAGCTCACCCACATAAGTGTTGGAAATAATGAGGAACGTGATTGTTGAGCTATAGATATTTAAAGCCGACAATGAAAAATTGAAGAAGGCACAACAAGAATAGCAGGAGATAAACGAAGTTCTGATGCACAGTATAGTGAACAAGAAAATCCCAAAGGACAATAATAATGACAAAGAAGTCAGCAAGAGAGCCTCCGAGAACTCAGGGCTAGAAACAAAAAAAGGAGATAGATCGTCTGAAGTAACACCTCAAGTTGAGGATGGAACTAAAGAGGACAGAAAAAGAAAACAAGTAGACCACCTTGAAGGAGAATTTAAAAAGATTAAACCCACTATCTTTGATGGAGAATCCAGGACAAGAGAAGAAGCAGAGGCATGGTTGTTGGACATCAAGAATTATTTTCAAATCTACAACTATTCCAGTAACATGAAGGTCAGGATGGCCATCTACAATCTGAAAGGGAAGGCTAGCATTTGGTGGCAAGATTTGAAATTGGCCAAGGGCATAAAGGAGAAACAATTGGAATGGTCTGACTTTAAGAAGTATTTCAAGAAATAATACCTTTCTCAAAATTATTATGAAAGGAAGACGAAAGAATTTTATGAGTTACGACTCAGACAGATGACAATGGAGGACCCTATAAATAAATTCATGGATCTGCTAAGGTTCGTACCATACATCTGGAAGGATAAAGTAAAAATTCAGCAATTTCTAAGCTATCTACCACAGTCATACAAGGACAGAATTGAGTTTGACAACCCCAAATCCTTAAGCGAATTATTTAGAAAAGGACGAATGTGGACATACAAGGTAGAATAGTGAGAGAAGCTCACCCACAGAAGTGTTGGAAACAATGAGAAACCTGATTGTTGAGCTACAGATCTTTAAAGCCGACAATGAAAAATTGAAGAAGGCACAGCAAGAACAACAGGAGATAAACGAAGTCCTGCTGCACAGTATAGTGACCAACAAAATCCCAAAGGACAATAATAACGACGAAGAAGTCAGCAAGAGAGATTCCAAGAAATCAAGGTCAGAAACAAAAAAAGGAGACAGTTCGTTTGAAGGAACACCTCTAGTTGAGGATGGAACTAAAGCAGTCAGAAAAAGAAAACAAGTAGACCACCTTGAAGGAGAATTTAAAAATATTAAACCCCCTATCTCTGATGGAGAATCCAGGACAGGAGAAGAAGTAGAGGCATGGTTGTTGGACATATAAAAATATTTCCAAATCTACAACTATTCCAGTAACATGAAGGTCAGGATGGCCATCTACAATCTAAAAGAGAAGGCTGGTATTTGGTGGCAAGGTCTAAAATTGGCCAAGGGCCTAAAGGAGAAACAGTTGGAATGGTTTGACTTTAAGAAGTATTTCAAGAAATAATACCTTTCTGAAAATTATTATGAAAGGAAGACGAAATAATTTTACGAGTTACGACTCGGACAGATGACAATGGGGGACCTTATAAATAAATTTTTGGATCTTCTAAGGTTCGTACCGTACATCTGGGAGGATAAAGTAAAAATTTAGCGTTTTCTAAGATGTCTACCACAGTCATACAAGGACAAAATTGAGTTTGACAACCCCAAATCCTTAAGCGAAGTATTCTGAAAAATGCGAATGTGATACGACCAGTATAAACAACGGGCCTAGTTTCCCAAAGCCTGGAAGGATAAGAAACAAGATCGAATGAACCAGTGGAAGAAGGGGTACCATCTAGCTCCTTATCATAATACAACAAATAGTTTTCCGAGAAAGGATTTTCACTCCAATCCTCTGAATACGCAAGTCAACCGAAAATCGGTAAACCTGGGAACGAAGAGGTTTGGGGACAACTCTCATGAGCCATTAAAGTGTTGGGAATGTGGAGAGCCTCATCTCAGGAGGAACTTCCCACAATTGAGTTCAACAAACAGAACTGTTGTTCATAACCTGCAAGAAGCCTCGACAATGGGAGATGTGGGCAGGAGCCTACATTGGATAAATGAATCCATCGACGACCGACAAGCTGACTACCAGTCCTCGGTGGTAGAAATCGAAGGTAAAATCCATGACACTCGAATTTTTGTTTTAATTGACCCCGGAGAAAAATTATGTTATATTACTCCGAAGGTAGTAGAATCAAATAAACTTAAGAGACTGAAGCATGCAAAATCATGGCTTGTGCAACTAGCGATAGGTACTAAAAGGAAAGTAATTGACTATATTTCAGGTTTTGAGTTCAAATTAGATGGTCAAACTAGAAGGACCGATCTGAACATCCTACCACTAGGATCTTACGATATGATTATTGGAATGGATTGGTTGGAATGACACAAAGAAATATTAAATTGTTATACAAAGATACTTAGCTATAAATATGATTCTTGCACTACCAGGACAACCCAAGGTATACCAAAACCGGTATCAGTCAGACAAATCTCAACGATGCAACTAAAGAAATGTGTGAGAAAGGGATGTCAATTTTATGCCATCCAAGTGACGAATCTAGTAGAAAAAGAGGATAAGTCAAAGTTGGAAGACTTTGTTGTCCTACGTGATTTCAGAGACATGTTTGTGGATGAGATACCATAATTACCCCCTAGAAGGGAAATAGACTTCTCCATAGATGTGTTACCCGGTTCTGCCCCTATCTCAAAGGCGCCTTACCGGATGAGTCTACTAGAACTGACATAATTAAAAATACAATTACAGGAATTGTTGGACAAAGAGTATATCAGACCGAGTGTCTCACCTTGGGGAGCACCAATCCTCTTTGTGAAAAAGAAAGACATTAATCTAAGACTATGTATCGATTATAGACAATTGAACAAAATGACTATTAAGAATAAATACCCCTTACCAAGGATAAATGATCTATTTGATCAAGTAGGAGGGGCCAAGATCTTTTCAAAATTGGATTTACGATCCAGTTATCATCAAGTTTGGATAAAATATGAGGACATAAACAAAACATCTTTTCAGACAAGATATGGACCCTACTAGTTTGTAGTCATACCTTTCAGACTCACTAACACCCTAGCCACGTTTATGTGCCTAATGAACAGTAGTTTCAGTGAGTATCTGGACAAGTTCATGGTAGTATTTATTGACGACATCCTGGTCTATTCAAAGATGGAGGAGGAACATGAGGAACACTTGAGAATAGGTCTGCAAACGTTAAGGAAGCACAAACTGTATGCCACATTCGACAAGTGTGACTTCTATAAAAAAGAGATACAATATATTTTCCATGTAATTTCAGTAGAGGGCATTTCTCTAGACCCGGAAAAGACAATCCATTATGGACTTGCCGATACCTAAAGATGTAGCGGATATACGGTCGTTCATGGGAATCATCGGATATTATCGCAGTTTTATAGAAGGGTTTTCCAAGATAGCCTACCCTATCACATCATTACAAAAGAAAGTAACCAAGTTTAACTGGTCAGAGAAGTGTCATGAGAGCTTCAACAACCTAAAGGAATTATTGACAACGACACCCATATTGAAAGTAGCAGACCCAGATAAAGATTTCACTGTATGTGTTGATGCAAGTAAAGAAGGACTAGGTGGTATCCTAACTTAGGAAGGACATGTTATTTGGTATGAGTCCCAGAAATTAAAAGAACAAGAGCAAAATTATGTCACTCATGACTTAGAATTGGTAGCAGTAATACACACCTTAAAGATGTGGCGACACTACATAATGGGCAAAAAAGTTCTATTATTAACGGACAATAGCGGGGTGAAATATTTGTTTAACCAACCAGATCTTAACGCAAGACAAGCAATATGGTTAGACTTCTTGAGCGAATTCAACTTCGAGGTCAGACATGTCAAGGGAAAGGAAAATAAAGTAGTAGACGCTTTAAGAAGAAGAGTCCATTGGTTATTTGAGATGAATATCAATAGGGTAGAAAGTGATCTAGAACAAAGAATAAGGACGACAGGTACTAATGATGAAAACTATACTAAAATAATGGTAGAATTACCGAACAGTACCACAAACTCAGATAAACCAGATCTAAGTATCGACAAGAAGGGACTGCTACGATTTAAAAACAAACTTTACATACCAAATTCAACAGAGTTAAAATTAATAGTCTTGGACAAAGTGCATAAGAAACCATATTCTGGCCACCTAGGTTACAAGAAGACGATAACCGCACTTAGGAAGTTATTTTATTGGCCTAAAATGAAGGGAGAAACAACAAAATACTTGGCTAGGTGCCAAGATTGTCAACAGGTTAAGCCGAGAACCAACATCCAACCGACCTATTACAACCATTACCAGTACCAGAGTGGAAATGGGAGACTATATCGCTCGACTTTATAACAGGTTTTCCTAAAACTCAGAAATAAAATAATTATATCATGGTCGTAATCGACAAACTCAATAAGTCTACACACTTTATTCCTATAAAGTCTACTTTTAAAGATATAAACATTGTTGAAATATTTATGAAAGAAATTTTTAGACTGCATGGTATTCCTAAAATGGTGATTTCAGATAGAGATGTAAAATTCGCATCCGCCTTTTGGAAGGAATTGTTTGTAGGGATAAATACCAATTTGAATTTTAGTATGAGTTATCATCCATAAAAGGATGGGAAAACCGAAAGGACAAATCAAATCATAGAGGATATGCTCCGCATGTACGTAAGAACGAAACTGAACAAGTGGGAGGACTATATACACTTGGTAGAATTTGCATATAACAATGGGTACCAAACTTCAACAAAATTGAGCCCTTTCAAAGTACTGTAGGGAAGGAAGTGTATGACTCCAATTAGTTGGGATAACCCGACTGACAGACTTATGGTTGGACCAGAGGTGCTCCAGGAAATGGAGAACATGGTAAGAAAGGTACAACAGAACTTGAAGGAAGTACAGGACAGGAAGAAGAGCTATCCATATTAGAAAAGAAGATACTTAGAGTTTCAAGCGGGAGACCATGTGTACTTGAAGGTCAAAGCCTGAAAAATATCATTGAAGTTCGGAAACTATGCCAAGTTGGCACCCAGGATTTGTGGACCCTTCGAGATACTATCTCGAATTGGACCCATAGCATATCAACTTGTGCTTCCAGCCAATCTAAGAATTCATAATGTATTTCATGTTTCATTATTGAAAAAATATGTTCACGACCCTACTCATATGAATTATTAAAACTTGGTATAGGTGGAACTCGAAGGATAATTCCAGGTGGAACTCCTATGCATTCTAGACTGGAGAGAAATAGCACTTCAGAATAGAGACGTCGCTCAGGTAAAGGTGCAATGGAAGCACTTTAGTCCTGAGGAGGCCACTTGGGAATTGGAGGGAGATTTGCCGAAGTATCATCCAATATTGTTCCAAGAAAGGAACGAACACTAAGGATAGTGTTTTATTGAAGGGGGAAAGGATGTGACATCCCCAAAAATAAAATATTTGGGAAATTTAAATTTCTGGGAAATTTAAATTTCTGGAAAATTTATTCCGTTTTTGGTAAATTCAAGTTTGAATTTTTTTTTCCATTTATGGAAATTCCAAATTTCAAATTTTTTAATTGTAATAAATTATTATGACTATTGGGTAGAGATCTGATTTGACCCAACTAACTATTTGACAATGAAACTATTTCTATATGGTTCTAAATATTGGTTCTAAATAACCAATGATCGTATAATTGTTGTAAGTCTTTTTCTATATGTAAATATTCAATATTCTGCCCCTGTTGGATGAATTGGTTATTGATATAGTGGGATCCTTAAAGATGGTATGCATGCAATAACCTAGACAAGGGATGTTCGAATTCAAGAATTATATAGTCCTCTTAACTATCAGATAATTACACATAAATTTTGGAATCATCCCTTAAGGAATCCTCTACTATGGAATTTAGAACCTGTATGTAAATAAAAACATATGATATCCTCATCGAATTCAATAAATAGACTGTAGGATTTAATTGTGGAAATATTTCCGGAAATCAAACTTTAAACAGAATCGAATATGTATCAATGCATGAACAAAACTATTATATGCATAAGTATATTTCATTATGTAATTTAATTCAAAAAAAAGGAAACAGAATTCACATATACAGTCTAGAATGATGAAGCATATGGGAATGTGTAGTGTACCCTTCTCGCAGTTCGGAGCTTACTCGCTCTCATATACCAATTTGTACACACTTTTTAATAATAAACACAGGCCAGTATAACCACATGAATTTAACACATTTATATTCCAGAGTAAAACATATCTTGTTACTGCTATAATTAAACAAGCCATAGTATTCAACAGTAATTCATTTACACAGTGGAAAACATGATACATAAACAACACGGTCATGCACAACATGATTAAAGCATAATTCAAATACTTATCTTTTAACAGCTGTAGAAATCACCAACCAAGTGCAGGCCTTCCACGAACCTCCCAGCCTTAGACCACACTATTCATCAGCTCAACAGTGGGTCACCCCCGAGCTGGGACCGAGCTCCACCCCAAGGCAAGGAATCCTAGGCTAGGCTGAGGTGACAGGGAAGACAACACAAAAATATCTGGAAGGATTCTTCCCAAAGATGCCTTCTTACGCCCACTACTACCAGACCCTCATTCCCCACATGCCTGTTCCTCCTGGGAGTATACACCTTCACACACACAGTCCATCGGTGCTAACCTCCCTCTCTGGGTCTCGGCAACAGGCCGGATCAGGAAGTATCAAAGCCCGTAGCTGGTGATGGACACTTCTCTGGAAGAAAACACTTCCCAGCAAACTCTTTCACATGGAAAGAGTTTCTCGCAAGCCTGACAACCTGCCTCTTCCAACATCAACCACCTCCCTCACATGGAGAGAAGTCATACACAAGCTCAGCATAGGCTTACTCTGGCTAGTATGCCACACGCAGACAAGCACTGCGTGACCACCACAGACAATCGGGAATACAGACTCGGGCTTTCTAACTGGTTCAACAATGGCAGTTCACTTCTTATTTCTCAATCCGATGACACGGGACAGACTCACGCTCGGGTTCTTGGGAACGCGTGAAAAATAATCCATGCAGGGTCAACAGAGGTTCGAACTTGTTCACAAAGGAGTTGTACCAGGGTATTTCAGAAGTCCACATAAGATTTTCCATTTTCAGGGATGAACCACGGTATTCTTGCAGAGGTCGTACCGGTTCCCCGCTCAGAGGTTCGAGTCCGAATGGAAAAGATCCTCTCATGCGGTGCATCTCGGCAATTATATTTGCATGCACCAAGGTTGACACTTGTCACCCTGGGAACTACATGTGTTCCACAACGTGCATCCCCTTTGCATGTTCCCTCCCTCACCAAGAACTTAGGATAAAATAATATGCACATGGCTCTTTTTGGAAATAGTATTAAAATATTATTCCAGGCCTAAGCCCCCTAGGATTAGCCCCTAGGCTCAACATTTAGCCCATTTTTCCCACCTTCCAGCCCCTAATCCCTTGCCCACTCTGTGGACGCTCAGTCCCCCATCACTCATTCATCGTGGTCGGTCTGCACCTGGCGGTGTTTATATTTTATTGATGTGTTGCATACATACAGATACAAAATCCAGGCCCTTGGCCTTCAACCCTTAGGCTCTCTGGCCTAATCGAACACATAATCCTACCGTATTATACAAAACTTGGCTCACCAGCCTATAAAACACATTACAATTCATTGCATATATCATAATCTGTAACGGGCTCGACCTTGGGCACACTACAATCCCCCTCCCTTATTTTTTCACTGTCCTCAGTGCAACTTTACATCTCATCTGCAAGTTCTTCAAAATTTTCAAAAAGTTGTGGGTACTCTGCCCGCATAACATCTGCATGCTCCCATATCATGTCCTCAGGACCGTACCAGGTCCACTGGACCTTTACAAGCTCTATAGCTCGATTCCGGAGCTGTTTTCTTTTCCTGTCCAATATGCGTACAAGATGTACTTGCAAGATACCTTCTGGTTCCACCTGAATCATAGTCCAATCGATAACATGATTAGCATCAGGTACATATTTCTTAAGCAATGAAACATGAAACACATTATGTACAATCATAGATGCAGGTAATGCAAGAATGTATGCAACTGGCCCAATCCTTTCTAGGATCTCAAATGGCCCACAAAATCTTGCTGCCAACTTGGCGCAACTTCCCAATTTCAGGGAACTCCTGTTAGTTTTCACTTTCAGGAAAACATGGTCACCCACTTTAAATTATCTATGGGTTCTGTTACTATCAGCGTAACTTTTCTGCCTGTCCTGGGCAGCTTTCAAATTCTGTTTGATTTTTATCATTTGATCTTCCATCTCTTTGAGTAGTTCAGGTCCAACTACTGTTCTATCAGTTGGATTATCCCAGCACACTGGAGTGTTGCAATTTCTTCCATACAGTGCTTCGAATGGGCTCATCTTCAGAGATGCATGGTACCCATTATTGTAAGCGAATTCTACCAAATGCAGGTAGTCCTCCCACCTTGATGGTTTATCCATCACATACATCCTCAGCATGTCTTCGATTACTCTGTTTACTCTCTCTGTCTATCCATCAGACTCGGGATGATATGTTGTACTGAAGTTTAGATTCGTTCTGAATCCCTTGAACAGTCCTCTCCAGAAATTCGAAGTGAATTTCAGGTCCCTATCAAACACAATTGTCTTTCCCTTTGATATGCCTGATATCAAAGTCATATTCGCACAGAAATTCCAGCCATCTAATTTCCCTGGCATTTAAAGTTGTCCGATCAAATAAATAATTCAAACCATTATGGTCTATTCTCAACTCGAATTTCTTTCCCATGAGGTAATGTCTTTGTTTCCTCAAGGCATGGACAACTACTGCCAGCTCTAAATCATGAGTGGCATAATTCTTTTCATGCTCTTTCAGCTTTCGGGATTCATAACAAATTACAGATCCCTCTTGGATGAGAACTCCTCCCAGCCCTTCCTTACATGCATCTGTGCACAATACGTAATCCTTACTTGGATCAACAATCTTTAGGATTGGAGCACTAGTGAGCAGCTGCTTCAATTGCTGGAAGCTGCTCTCACATTCATCAGTCCACTGAAACTTCTTCTCCTTCCTTTGTAAGGAAGTGATAGCATGAGCTATCCTTGAAAATCCGGCTACGAACCTCCTATAATAACCTGCCAGACCCATAAAGAATCTAACTTCTGTCACATTTCTTGGTGTTGGCCACTCTTGAATGGCCTGTACCTTCTCAGGATCCATAGCGATCCCCTCTTCATAAATAATGTGTCCCAGATAATGGATCTTCTTTTGGTAAAATGAGCACTTGCTCAGTTTTGCGTAAAGTTGGTGTTCTCTCAACACCTGCAGCACCATTCTAAGATGTTGTTCATGTTCTTCCTCTGTCTTGGAGTACACCAAGATATCGTCCAACAAAACAATGATGAACTTGTCCAAATAATTTCTGAACACTCCATTCATTAAGCACATGAAGACAGCAGGTGCGTTGGACAGTCCAAACGGCACCACTGTAAATTCGTAATGACCGTACCTTGTTCTGAAGGCGGTGTTACTGATGTCTTCATCTTTTATCCTCACTTGATGATATCCAGATCGAAGATCTATTTTTGAAAATACTTTCACATCCTTCAACTGATCAAAAAGATCATCAATCCTTTGCAGAGGATATTTGTTCTTGACAATGACTTTATTCAACTGTCGAAAGTCGATGCACAGCCTCATCATCCCATCTTTCTTCTTCACGAATAGGAGTGGGGCTCCCCACGGTGACACACTGGGACGAATGTAACCTTTATTTAGTAGCTCTTCGAGCTGCAATTGCAACTCTTTCAGCTCTGGCATACTCATCCTGTAAGGAGCTTTCGAAACTGGAGCTGCTCGAGGCATCAGATTTATAGAAAAATCGATGTCCCTCTTCAGAGGTAGTCTAGACACCTCCTGAAACACGTCCTCAAACTCTTTGAGTACCCCGTGGTCTTCCAGATTCGAGACCACATTTTGGAATACTTCTTCCACCCGGGCTTCAAATAATTGATAGCCTTTCCGGTAACATTTCTTCAGCTGCATAGTTGATATTTCCCTCATAGCCACAGATCTTGGAATTCCTTGGATGGTTACCTGATTTCCCTCTTCGTTTAGACATGTGAACCTCTTGTTTCGACAATCCAGAAGGGCATGGTGCTGATCCAACCAGTCCATCCCAATTAAGCAATCATATGAGCCTAAAGGTAGAATGTTCAATTCAACCTTAGTGCTCATTCCTTTAATGTCTACTGAACAGGACTTAACCAATTCAGTGACCTTCCTCTTGGTCCATGTGGCTAACTGCACTAACCAAGACATCTCATGTTTTCTCTTAGTTAGATCCAAACCTTCCACCACTCTAGGATCTACATAACTATGGCTAGCCCTTGAATCAATTAAAATAAAAAGTGGTCGATTGTTGATCATACCTTCCACTTCAATCATTTGTGATTGAAATTCCTCTTGCTTATTGTCCAGGGCTGCATAGATCCTTGGCATTCTGTTGCCCATATCCTCCACTGTTTCAGCTTGCTGAACAGTATGTATAGTTCTCGCCTTACCATTTTTATGGGGACAATCTCTGTACTTGTGGTTTCCTTGACAACCCCAACACTAAATGGGTGTCACTATATGTCTTTGTGCTCCCTCTTCAGTCCTTCTTGGCTCTCTAAATGATGGTTGTCCCTGACGACTATTTCGGAAAAAGGAAGGCTTGTCTCCCTTCTGCCTCTGTTCTTTCTTAAACCTCTTTTGGTCATCCCAAGCCTTCCGAAAGGTAGGCTTTTCTCTTTGTTGTTTGTATAAGATTTTTTCCCTTCTTATCGTTTCTTCCATAGTCTTAGGATCATCATACTGAATTTTTTCACCAATAGAAGGTGGCAGTCCACTCAGGTACCTCTGAATTTTAACAACCTCGTATTTGATAAATGGAACATACTTCAACAGTTCCAGAAAACTTCGTTCATACTCATCCATGGTCATACTGCCCAATTTGATTTCGAAGAACTCCTTCATATTTCTGTCATAGTATCTTTTAGTCAAGTATTTCTTCTCGAAATACCTCTTAAATTCCTTCCAAGTGACCTCTTTCTCTCCGATGTGTTGCACCTGCACAAGCTGATCCCACCACATGGATGCTTTTCCTTTCAGTTGGTACATTGCAGTCCTTCCTTCTGCATGGGAGGAATAATTCTTCAATTGGAAGTATTTCTTCATGCCAAGCAACCATGTCTCAACATCTTCTTCCCTCTTATGTTCTCCATCGAATGTTGGAGGCTTAATCTTGTTCATCTCTCCTTTCAATTCCTCCCTTCCAGATTTCTGATGTTTTCTGGTAGGTGATGGGCTTAAACTACCGTGTGTCTTACTGTCAGAATGTCTTTGGGAGAGACTAAGATGTCGGCTACCACTCCTTGAACTACTTCTTCTCCCATGAGTTTTGCGACTCTCCGTCGTACTGGAGTCTCTTCCTTTCTCGAGTTTCTTCTCTATTCTTTCCAGACTCTTCAAAAATTTTAAGTTTAGGGCGCCCTGTCAATCTCTGACTTTCATGAGCTTTCGACTATCATCTCGGCGAGCCTTGGACTCTCTTTGCAATCCTTCAAGGATTTTCATTATATGTCCTTCCTTATCCTTCTCCTTTCCATGCCCATTGGAATTCGATCCTTCGACTCCCAGGTTAACATCCTTTCCTTCCTGTTCGTCTTCTATTTCAGGGGTAGTTCGTACCTTTCCCCACTCCATATTCGGCGTTGGTTAACTAGAGTACTGCCCTCCGTTAACTCTGCACACACACTGTGCAATCAAATTTGAAATTTGTCAGGCCATTTAAACCTTCACAAACAATCCACAATATTTATAACTAATACGAACAAGAACGAAAGACATTTCAACTTCACAAGGTTTTCTGAGCTCTGTCTGGCTCTGTGTTTTTCGAATGTCCGAGCAGGGCTGACCTTCCAACACATGTCCCTTACTCTGGCGCCTATGGCCCACACTCCTTTAGTGATCGGGAAATTGCGTGTCAGAAAATCGTGATTCCCGTAGCACTTGTCCATGGACCCTTCCAAGTCCCAAACCCCGATATGGGTTGACACCTGGCTATGACTCTGGGACCGTCGCGTTTCAGAGTTTCGCGACTTCTCCTGGCGTGATTTTCTCGTCACCGAGAATCTCGAAATGCCGATCCCCGATGCACATGTGAGCTCTCTCCTCCACGTCACCACTTCCTCGTCTCTCTATTGGGTTTCGTGAAATCGGGACTTCTAATGCAACAATTCCTTTGTATGCAGAAACCCCGAAATGTCGAACCCTGACTCGTTTAGATCCTCGAACATGCGTCCCTTAAATCGAATGGCTCCGACCATGTCGGGAAATCGTGGATCGCGATTTCATTGTGCAAGAGTTTCACGACTCCGGAAACCCCGATAACTCGAACTCCGACTCTCCAGGATCTCTCGCCACGCGTCCTCGCTGATGGATGGTTTGAAGCTCCCATCGGAATATCATGGATCGCGATTCCTACTGTTGTGATTTCCTTACTCCTGGAATCCATAATGAACTGAACCCCGATGACTCCCTGGCTCCTTGACACATGTCCTTCCAAGATCAACGGCTAGGATCCCTTCTCATGATTTTGAGAATCACAAGGTCTTGATTCTCTGCCTTAACAAAACCCCGATGACTCTGATATCCCGATGACTTCCCATGACTTCTCCTCTACCCATGAGGGCTTAAACCCTGTGCAACTTCTGTCAACTCGGACGATTGACGGGTAATACGACAGTGATATTACGACTCACGATCCTCCCAAGTTTAAACTCCTGGTGTGGTCGTAACCTCCTGTGCAGTATCCAAAGGCTTTAAACCTTGTGGACATTCTCCAGATCTGATGGTTACAAGGGTTCTCCTTCCCTCCCGAACAGATCCTACGGTTCTAACACCATTGGTGTAGAAACCTGTCTCCCCGTGGCCAAAAACATACCAGCTGCGGTTTCACAGCACCGCTAAACCTCATGAGCTTAAAAACTCGTCCAGTATCTCCTTGACGCTTCAGAGAAAACCAGGGTCCGAAATTGGTCCTCCCAACTCAATTTCCCCTCGCATTCTCAGTGCAAAGACCGCTCCACTAGCCCATCTAGTATTAGTGTCAAAACCTTTACTCTGATACCAGTTTGTAGTGTACCCTTCTCGCAGTTCGGAGCTTACTCACTCTCAGATCCCAATTTGTACACACTTTTTAATAATAAACACAGGCGAGTATAACCACATGAATTTAACACATTTAAATTCTAGAGTAAAACATATCTTGTTACTTCTATAATTAAACAAGCCATAGTATTCAACAGTAATTCATTTACACAACGGAAAACATGATACATAAACAACACGGTCATGCACAACATGATTAAAGAATAATTCAAATACTTATCTTTTAACTGATGTAGAAATCACCAACCAAGTGCAGGCCTTCCACGAACCTCCCAGCCTTAGACCACACTGTTCATCAGCTCAACAGTGGGTCACCCCCGAGCTGGGACCGAGCTCCACCCCAAGGCAAGGAATCCTAGGCTAGGCTGAGGT